>JARHVA010005276.1:372500-482500 GCA_037957365.1 Torreya grandis | reverse complement strand
ATATAAGATTGTAAAGGAATTGTGGATAAACTAAAATCTAAAAAATTGTGAAAAAATTAAAATCTTAAAAATTGTAGAGAAGTTATAAATATGAGAATTCTAACATGAACCTCCCTTGAGGTAGAGCCTTTCAACATCCCCTCAATGAAAGGAGAACATTTAAAAGTAATTGATATCATGGTGGGTCAATAATTTATTTATTTATTGAAAAGTACTTTTCTATTAATTTAAAAGAGAAATTAATAGTACAATTCTAGTCATACAAAAAATGGGTAGAAAATTCACACCTTGAATAATAGACTGAGATATAAAAAGCTTTGAGAGAAACCAAAGTACAAAATATCTAAGCACAAGTGGCCAATAACCACAATCAAATCAACTCAAGTGCATATGAACTAAAAAAAGATATTAGAATAAAACAAACATTGAGGAAAAACCTAAGTAACAACTAAAAACATGGTGGCTAGAGGAAGAGGTAGAGGTGGAGGGTCTTGAGGCTTGCCTCCCTAGCCATCCTGAGCTAGAGGATCTTCATCCATAAGGAGGGGGTCCCAACCATCAGCTTACTAGTTAATGTCAACATCATTCTGGAAATCTTGGTGGGAGGGAGAGATGGCTAGATCTAAACATGGGAACTTGTCTTGTTGAGGGTGTCTCCACCCCACCACCACCACCACTATCTCTATCTTTGTCAGATACTCTCAGAGGAGATGGTCAGTGAGAGCGAGGAGAGAAGCTCATCCAACTTTGATACCTATAGATGTAAGAATAATGACACCCCCCCCACACCTGTGATCCTTAGGAGGAGAGTGGCGAGGTGGGGGATCAGGTGGATCATAGTTGACTACACAAGGAACATTCCCCTAGTGTTCTAGGAGAACTTGTAGGTGATGAGTCTCTAGTCAAACCTTTTCTATTTGACTCTAAATCTAGAGGGCAATGTTAACAATCATAATAAATTTGTTAGTTACAAAAAAAAATCCATAATCTCATTATTAAAGCATCCTTGATTTCTATATTTTCAAATCTAAAATAAAATATTGGTACAAAAAATCTTCTAGAATCTATTATATCTTGTAGATAAAAGGGCAGAGTCCCTCAAGAGAGTCATTTTCCAGGTGAACATCTTAGGTTTGAAGGGTTTGAAAAGGGTATGAATCCATCTCCAGGCTGACTGAGCATGTAGGTAAAGCCAAAAGAGGTGCTTGATGGTTTTTGGATATTGACAAGATGGCCAAGTGGGATTAATTACCCCCATGTGCTTGAGCCAATTTCCCAAGGGAAAACCTTGGTAGATAATACACCAAAGGAATTGATCCTTTTTGGGTTCAATAGAAGCCACCCGAATGTGATCAAACCTCCTTGCCCAAACTTGATCTAAATTGATATATGTTGTTTGATTAAGAGTTTGAAAGGGTCTAAATTGAAGATTAAAATATTTGGCATCATCGATTCACCCCCCAATGATTGTACCTCCAATAATTGGTATCAGAGTAGGACCTTTATTGTAAGTTTAACCACTTGAAGGTGATCCAAGGTACAATATGGAGAGTCAATAAATATAGGGTTTCTCCAAAAAGCAATCATTGATGTTCAATGGGTCCAATTATATTTTTTGGAGTGCAAGGATGAAGACCTACATCATGTCAATAGGGTTTGACATTTAGCATTCTGTTATGGATGGATATTCAACCCCTCCAATTAGTGAATTGATAAGAAGCTATGTGAGAACAATTTCAAGGTAGTGAATGCCATAACCTGTGGACTTTCAGAGACTGAGTACACCAAGGTAATTCATTTTAAATCTACCAAAGAGATACGAGACAAATTTTAGATCATCTATGAAGGGGATTCAAAGGTCAAGTTGGCCAAGTTGCAGACTCATCAAAGATAATTTAAGAGTGTCAAGATGAAGTAAGAAGAATCTGTGTCATCCTTTTTTCAAAGCGTTGACGAGATTGTGAACATTATCAGAGGTCTTGGAGAGAAGATACTATAGTACAAAATATATTAAGGTATCTCTACCTCAAGTTTGATTCTAAAGTGTCTACTGTAAAACAAAGCCATGATCTTACTCAAATGAAGATGGATGAATTGCATGACATCCTTATTGCTTATGAGATGAGAGTCACTGATGATAAATCACCAAAGAAGGAAGCAACATTCAAGACAAAAATGAATCCAAATAAGAAGAAAACTCAAGGTATGGAAGTCAAGTATGATGAGTTATCTGATGATGAATTAATATCTTTGTTTACAAGAAAATTTAAAATAGACTTAGGGAAATATAAGGTTAAACTACCTTTCAAATGTTTCAAATGTGGAGTAGGAAACTTTGCTAACAAGTGTCCTCATAAGCATAAGAAGAATGATGATGAAGAGCATGGTGAAAGCCAAGATGAAAGCAAGAAGATATTCAGGTCTGATAAAGGGAAGAAAGATTCAAAAAGTATGACAACAAGAAGAAATCCTTAAAGAACAAGAAAAGGCTCTACACCAATAAAGATTGTAACTCATCAGATGAGAGTGAAGACAGTGATTATGAGTTTGATGATGAAGATGATGATCATATTGAAGATGAAGTTATTTTCATGGCAAGAGAAGGAAGTTGCTCATATCAAGAAGAGTCTACTTGGAGTGATACATATGTTTAATAAAATAGGGAGGACTGTGAGACTAAGTTGATGAATGCCCTTGAAGATCTAAAGATTGAGAAGAAGAAGACCAAGAAGATGAAGTCTCAAATCAAGGACCATGAAGAGAAATTTAGTGTGTTTGAGGCAAAAACTAATGAAGACATCAAGGAGCATGAAGTATAGTCAAATATCTTAGTTGTCAATCAGAAATCCTATCCACAAGCCTAAAAGCTAAAGAATATTAGTGCTCAAGTGATAAAACTGGACTTGGTTACAAAAAAGAATAAAAGAATGTAACTCAAGGTAAGATAAAGACCAATGTGAACAAGGAAAATCAGACCTTGAAGATCAATCATCAATCAAGGAATGAAGGTATTGGTAGAATGAGGACAAATCAAATTAGACAACTAAATGCCATGAGGTATGAAAATTTTAATGATTTCTGCTATACTTGTAATAAATTTGGTCATAGGGCTAGAGAGTGTAGAAGACCTACTCAGAATGAATGGAATTATCAATCAAATAACATAATCAAGGTTGAATGCTTCAATTGTCATGATGTGGGACACTTTGTAAAATATTGTCCAAATAAGGTGAGGTAAGTTGAGTTTCCCTCAAGAAGAATGGTTTGCTATAACTATAAGAAGATTGGTCATATTGTTAGGTTCTACAAGCAAAGGCCATCAAGAAAAAATAAGCTCAATCAGAATCCTAGAGTGCAAGAAAGAAGACAATTTAACTTATGGAAACCAAAGATGAAAAGTATGTCATAATGAGTTTGTAGGTCCAAGTGGTCTATTTGCTGAAGTGGAGAATGCTACAAAGGTTGAAGAGAATCAGGAGATCCCACTGTCTGCTCATGTTGAGAATGAAGAGGCCAAGCTTAAGGAGAAGACCAAGGTGATAGTTGAGAATAATTCTGAGGTGTGTATGGATACAATTGAAAATATTATTGTTGTTGAGCATGTTTTATGCAAAGAACACCAATTGTCAATATCTAGTGATGAGGTTCTTTATCCAGTTGAGGAGGTATGTCATGAATACTTGTTGTCTCCATGTATTGTCAAATCAAGCTTGAAAGAGAAAGAGAATATTGTATTGAATGAGCATGTTGATTCTCTTAAGCCCAAGATGAAAAAAAAGAATTATCAATATCAGATGACCAAGGAGGAGAAGGAATATGAGGAGTTGTGGGCAACTCCTAGTTTCACATTGTTCCAGGACATTGTGAGTTAGGGTGTCTCTATCTAGGCTTCAAGGAGACACTTGAAAAGCAAGAAGAAGCATGGTGGATGATATTTGAGCTTTGGTTGATGTTACAAGACAAGAATATAATTTGAAGATATGTTTGGCTAAGGGGGAGCAATGAGTCTTATAAATTTGCTCCAAGATGTGATGGAATGAAACGGTGTGTGCAAGGTATGCAGATATCCAAGTGTCATTTCAAGTTTTCAAGGTGTATTAATGGCATAGAAAGGTGTGATGAATTTATTTAGATGTGTTCTAGGTGATTTCAAGCTTTGAAAATCTTTTGTGTGCAATTGGAGAATTTTTATTTGCCCTTGGGTTTCTAGTTTGTGCTTAAGGGTATGCAAGTCAAAAACCATGGTATAGGAAGTATGGGATCCTAAAGGATTCCAGGCTCAAAATTTGATCCAAAAGTGTATTGATGACCACTAGGTATTGTAAAAAAAATTTAGAGTTGGGCTTTGACCGTAAGATGGTGTGTTGACCAAGTTTCTCTTATAAACCTAGTGTTTTGGTCTTTGTTGGAAAAGTGGTTTTCCTAATTAATTGAGGTATGAGTTTGCTTAATAAATTGAAATGGATAAATGGGTGCTCAAAATATCTTTCAAATAATTTTGGAAGTGCATGGTTGGTTCCATAAAGGAGGATTTGTGAAAGTAGAGGGATAATTAGCTAGTAGGTTTGTGAAGGAAGTATGTTGTAGAGGAAGAGCTAAGTGTTGATTTTTGACATGTTTGAGGGGGAATATTATTGTAATCTAGATATGAATTTTCAATCCATGAAAGTTCATACACAATAATTAATGGGTTCTTCAAAGTCTAGGTAGGGCTACAAGGCCTCTCAACAAGGCTAGTATGAAGAAGTGGATTTTTTGGTCATTTTCTCCAAAAGACCAAAATGGTCTGAAGATGCTCAAGGGGTGCCTAAAGTCATATGACCTAGGGGGAGTCCCTCTCAATGTTCTCAAGGTGAGTTCAATTAGTTTTTGATGTTCTAGTGTGTTTTATCTTCATAAGAGCATAATATGATCAAAGAAGAGTGTAGTCATGGAGCATGTTTGAGAAGTTCAAGGTAAGAAGTGGTATGGATAGTGTTAGGGGGAATATATATCATCTCTCAAAGGTGGTCCTTTCTTTTTATTGGTCTTGAAATCCTTTTTAGGTCTTCAGGATTAGAAGGTAGGCCCTTTGTCATTAATGTCAAAGGGGAAGAAAGATCATAATGAAGTTTGATGAGGATGTTCAAATATTAAGAAGACATTTTAAGGGTGTTTTCCCATCAATGACAAAGGGGAAGATTTTTTAGCACGGTCATTGATATCTTAGATTATTATTGATGTCAAAAAGAACATGTGGTACTAATGCATTAATGACAAAGTGATCAAATAAATAGCTTGGAGAGATATGACACTTGTGCAGGTCTGTAAGGACAAAGAAGAGCTTGTAAGGCATCTATAGATATCTTGACAAATATTTTGTTTGGTTTGTGAGCATTTGGAAAGAAGAACATGCATATTCTAGCTTAAGATAAGCCAAACCATCACTACATGTCATGTAGATATATATAAACCAATAAGTTTATACATTTAATTTAGGTACAAAGAAAGTTAATAATGGTCAAATGTTTACATGGAGATGTTTTCTATAGCTCCAATAAGCTACCTTGAAAATTTGGAGTTTTGAAGTGATTTATAGCTCAAGTTATAAAGATTCAAAGTTACTCTAAGAAAATGTGTTGGGTCAGATACTGTCAAGTTTAATCACGTTTAAGTCTGAGGTCGTTGGTCTAGAAGATCCAATGGTGAGAACTTAATCATACATATTGAGATCAATGGTGCATATGAAGTCAACATGTCAAAGGTTTCATGCGCTGGTGACAAGTGTCATAAGCAGACTAATCTGAAAGAAGATCAACAGTGAGCGATGGTTCATAATTATGAAGATCAATAGTGTGAGACAATTCAAAGAGTTAAAAAAGCATGTGGGACTACAAAGTGGCACAAGCGCATAGACTAATAGCAAAGTGTTTAGAAGGCATGCAAGGGTGTTAAGTGTCGTATTCATGAGAGTTTTGATCACGATCTAACAGTGCATGTTGTAAGATAAAGACCTGGCTGATCTAAGGAGATTGATGATGCATATTTGGTCAATATTGAAAGGGTGCATGAGATGAGATCAACATGTTTGAAGTTTAACAATTGTTTAGTGATCATTAGACTTCAAATACTCGAATTTGCAAGGGAAGACCAGTCTGTTATTTTTGTGCTATAACTTTTGATATATGCAGAATTTGACTATAGTGTAAAAAGCAAAGTTGTAGAGGACTGCAAGGTGCATCTAGAAATATATATTTTAAGGTCTGAATGTTTTTACAATCAAATTTAATTAGCTCCAAATTTGACAATTTATGTTTTCATGCTATGCAAGTAACCTGAGAAGGGTAATTGAGTTTTTCTTGATGGTATTTTGATGTTTTAAGATGAACTAAGTGTTAGAACATGTTGTAGACTTCATGAGGGCCATCTGCATGGATTATGAAGGTTTGACCAATCAATATTCTATATGATCAAAGGCTTAAATGTTGACTGCATGTTTATTCTTGGTGATCATATATACATAATGATGTTTGGGATAATTGTGTTGTAGCAGAAGGGTGATATGATGGATGTTGTCACTTAAGGTGGACATATAGATTATGTGTCACAGGTCTATGTATTGTTAAAGTGTTCTTGTGTTCTAAGTTTGCTTCGAGAAGTGTCAAAGAGGTGAATGGGTCTCCATAGGACCTAAAAGGACACTCAGGCCTATTTTAAAGAGGGTACTGCTTAAAGGTGACCCATGTAGATGCCTTAAGAGTGAAGGCATGTATTATGGCTAACAAGGAAGGTTGTGAACATGATATTCATGAAGAATCTATAAAAGGTGAAACCAAATATGATGGTTTCTAGAATTATGGAATATGTGTTGAGAGACTAGTAGAGACATGTGTGAGTGGAGCATGTGTTTAGAGTGTAGAAGATAGAGAAAATAGGCACGTCAAAGTGAGGATTGTGTGTATGAAATTTTGGTCATGTATTTATTGTGATTATAGAGTTATTGTAGATTTGTGGTTGAGGATGGGCGAAGAAGCTTAGGGTGATCCAAAAGGGTGATTTGGATACATTTCTTGTGTGAGCAAGGTTTAGAAAGTGTAAAGGGTGAAAGAGGGGTGTTATACATTGTGTCTCCATCAGATTGAAGTGCAATCAAAGTTTTGGAGTTGTTGAACTCATAGGTGTTGTGTGGGTGCTCAACATCTAGAGCAAGTGGGTGCTTGTTCATACTTAAAAGTGGGTGCTCCTTGTGAAGTGGGTGCTTCACTAAAATGATATCTTATTTGTGATCATATTATAGGAAAATTAGTCCATGTGTTTGCATGCTAGAGGGTGGGTTTTATTCCCCATGAGGGTTTCCCACAGGAATCATGTGTTATGTGTTTGATCTTGTGTATGATTTGAATATATGAGCTCTCTTGTTTATGTTTCTTGATCAAGTTGATATATGTTGTTTTATTAAGAGTTTGAAAGGATCTAAATTGAAGATTAAAATATCTGGCATCACTGATTCACCCCCACTCTTAGTGATTGTACCTCCAACATACCTATGCTTTGGTTTTTCTCTAATCATGTTTAGACCAAAATTTAACGTGCATGACCCTGATTCATGCCCTATAATCTAATAAGTTGTGCCAAAATGATATAAAATGTTATGTTTCTATATGATTATATGTATTGAATATGATACCATGTATCTCATGATACTAAAACAATGAGTGCATATTCCCCCAAATCTGAATATGTGCGTATCTGAGAACATGAAACTTTTATTTCCTATCAAACTATATGCACTAGCATGGCATATGTACTCAAGTGTATATTATTATGTACTCATGTACCTATAAATTGAGTACATGTGCATGGTATATTCCCTAATATGTGAGTGAAATTTATAAATATTTATCCAAATTAGAGATCTGAACCACTCTAAAATATCTGAATCATATATTCTATTTCAAAAAAAATATTTTTTTATCATGAATGATTAAGTCTCTATGACAAGCCCACTAATATGCCCATTAATCAGATACGATCTTATGAAATAAGGTAATGTTACAATATATCCTAAAAACATAGAAAATGAATAAGGTAATGGAAAATGAGCTTCTGTAGACATCAAAATAAAACAGGGGATGATACATGAGTAACATGTCTAACTTTTAATTTTTCAGTTAACAAGCACAATGCATTCAATTGATGTTAACATATAATTTTCCCTACCAACAAAATTACATGCCATCTTAACATATGTTAATGGATTGGTGAACAAGGAGAGTAGACCACTTTCATGGGACTCATGAACCAATCAACTGGAAACTCAAATGTACCGACAAGTTAAGGCACTCCCAAAAATTCTTAAGGGATATTGGTCACTAGTTAGGGTAAGTTAAAAACTCTATAATATATTCCCATTTTTTGGATATGGTTATTACAGATGCATGGTCTAGTAACCAATTTGTGTACCTAATTTTGAAAATAATAAATTTTAAAAATGAGAGATTTAGAATAGGGCACAAACATCCATCATATCATATTTGAAATTATGTTTTTTATCAATGTTATAGTCAAGATTTCTCTTAGTGGTGAATCTTCACTGATTCATGAATATTCCATTTTTTAAAATTTGGTTTTGGAAAAAAATTTAGACCAATAAAGAGCATTAGGTTGCCTAAATTTTTTGGTTGTAAATTAGATTTCTAAGTTGGGTTGCCTACTACCTACAACTAATTCCAAAATTATGAGTATAAATCACCACAACCTTGAAAGACATTTTTCTCAGTTTCACTAATATATGTGGACATACCCTAGATGCTTCTCTACCCACCCTACATGCTAGAATACACACTCTGGATGCTAGAATACACATTTTAGACACTCATTTTAAAAATAGAATAAAGGTCATCATATATATATATATATATATATATATATATATATATATATATATATATATATATATATATAATCCAAAAATTTATTGGATATTTGGATTCCTCTCAAAAAATTAGTCAAGTTCAAAAAAGAATCTTCTTGTTCTAAATATGTATGAAAAATCTATGCTCATTTGAAATTCTGTATGGTAACTAGAGGCTCTTGACGACCGACCAAAGGCTCTGGATGCCGTCTAGAGGCTCTAGATGGTGTCGAGAAGCTCTGGATAGCATTCAATGACTCTAAATGCTGACTAAAGGCTCTAGACACCTGATTAGAGGCTATGGACAATGTCTAGATGATATGGTTAGCATCCATAACCTATGGTCACCATCCAGAGCCTCTAGTTGGCTATCCAAACCCTCTTGTTAGTTGTCTAGAACCTCTGGTCATCACCCATAACTTCAAATGAGCATAAATTTTACATACAAATTTGGATTAAGATGATTCCTTTTTTGAAATTGTATAATTTTTAGAGAAGAATCCAAACATGTAATAAATTTTATGATAAAAGTTATCAATTATGACATTTTTTCATTTTTCAAATGAGTGTTTAGAACATGCAGTCTAGCATCTAGAGCATGTAGTATAGTGTCCATAGCATGTAGTCTAGCATCCACAAGATTTAGACACCATTAGTAGGGTTTGGCCACCATTCACATGGTCTAGACACTATCCATAGGGTTTGGACACCATCTACAGGGTCTAGACAACATCTATAGGGTCTGAATAAAGACACTTAAATGTTGTGTTCGGATGATGTCGAGGTTTACCTTCATGATGAAATTACTTTCCCTTCAGTTCTCCAAGAATTCAAAATGTAATTTTCAATATTTTCTAGAATTTTACATAGGGATTTTTCTTATGGGCCCTTCAAAAAACCCTAGTTATAGTTGTAAGTGCCCTTGTGGACATGCTTCAAAAATGTGGAAGCATACACATAACACATGAAATTTTTGATGAAATTATTCAAATAAATGTGATCTCATAGGATGAAATCACTATAGGATATGAAAAAAATGGGGTATGTTACACTTTGTTACTAAAAACACAGTGACTTGGAGTTGTTGCTCATTCAAACACAACCAACTTAATTTGCAATGCTAACTTATGTTTTTACATATATATTTATGTTTCCTCCATATGCACAACATTTTGTGTTAGATTTGCTATCATATTTGTAATGATTTCAATCAAATTCACAAGTGGTTTCATTTTTATGCAATTTGGAATATTGCATTTTAGAAAGTTTCCATGCTTAGCCTATAAAAAGGCATATTTTAATTTTCTTAGAATGTTTTGATGCTTTTTATCTTTACTATGGAAAAATTAATATATTTTTATCATTGTATGATAATATTTTTATTTTGTATAATAAATTGACTTGCTTGGATTGAGTCCAGTGTGTGGCTTGTAAACTCAACTGTGTGCATGGCTTGCTTGGATTTGAATTTTTTAAGTACTTTTTTATATTTTGTATTGATTTATTACATCTTTACTTTGGCAGTGGCATTCTTGTGAAGAAGACTACATTCTATGTTAGGAATTTATTTGAAGAGTACAATTCTATAGAATTATGTAGAAACATGAAAGTTTTCCTCTTTCCTTGTTATGTAGAAATGAGTAAATTTACCTCTTTTCCTGTTAAGTAAAAATGGGTAAGTTTGCCTCTTTCCCTTAAAACAAATTCATTGAGTTGAAGAATCCTTGTAAATATAAGCATAAATATGTATAAATTTTATGTTTTGAATTATTTGGATAATCACGTGTTTATTGAAACTAGAAAATATCTAGATTTATGTGGGATTATGATTGGGATTGAAGAATCCTTGCAAATATAAGCATAAATATGTATAAATTTTATGTTTTGAATTATTTGAATAATCATGTGTTTTTTGAAATTAGAAAATATCTAGATTTATGTGGGATTATGATTGGGATTTAATTATTGTCTATGATGATTGGTCAAGTATTTACATCTATCATATTTTATGCATTCGTGTTTACGTTTAAATTATTTTTGGTTTAGCATGGACAAATATGGGTTGGTTTGAATTTTTCATTATTCAATATTCCTCAAGCTTTTGTTATTTTCAGGCCCGTGCTCTTTTGGGTTATATTTTGGAGGAGTTGACTCTTACAAATTTAAGAGGATCATTTATTTATTATGTATCAAAATTTTTATATTTCTTCGCATGGTCTCTTGGGTTGAATTTGGAAGGGTTTAAATTTGATGGTCCACTTTTTATAAATAAAAATTCATAATATTATTTATTTAATAATTTAAAATAAGATAATATATAATAATATGATCATGAAATTTAGTTTCTTGTTTGAAATATATTTGTAACTTAATTTTATATTTCATTCTTTTCTAATATAATTGATATAGTATTAAAAAAAAAAAAATCGTTCTTCTTCATCGCAGTATCCGTTGGTATCAAGAGGCGGGACAAGAGAGTAATAGAGTGCTTCTAGTAGGTGACCCATATTATTTATATGGAGCTTTGAACTATCAGGCATCTTGAATAGGAATGGAAAAAATTCTATACATGCAAGTCTTACCAGGTTGGAGAGCCTCTCTTCTGCCTTGTCTGGAGAACCCAGCTACATCTCCAACAACTTTTGCACGATGAAAAACAACACTTGGTTCTCGAGCATCACCACATCACTTCTAAATAGGTTTTGTCAGCTTGCTTAACGTACAATTGCAAGCACTCGATTACGAAGGAGGCATCCAAATCCATGAGCCATGCTAGTGCTTTCTCGTTGTAGTCCAGGTATTTCTGATAGTAGCTCTGAATTTGGACCTCGTGCTTCTTTACCTCTTCCACCAAAGATTTGAACTTGTGACCGTTGATCCTCTTCTAAAATATTTGAGTAGAAATGACTTTGTATCTCTCCATTTCATACATGTCCGATCTCTAGTGGTGATATGGCCTGATAGAAACACATTGCGAAATGTATGCTTCTAGCTTCACTGCCAACATTCCTTAGGCACATTGAACACATATATGCAAAATTATTTTTCTTCCTCATTTTCTTCTTCTACCTCTAGATAATTCCTAATTTGAATAAACCCATGATCTTGATCCATTTTTACATCAATAGCATTCTTTGATCCGTAAACTAGGTAAAACAATTTTTCATAAACGGATATTAAAATTCTGAAAATGAATAAAAGTACTTCTAAAAACTTTGACTATTCATTTCTTGATTTAAAATTCCCTATTTTGTGTCATATTTTAACTTCACATAATTTGTTCTATTGTTCCGTTAATCCATTCATTAGTTTGAGTTAAATGAAACCAAAATAAACTAAAATGGAATACTTGATACAAGACATGATAATGGAGTTCACCCATCATTTGGGTTATGTCTCTCTGATCCATTTTAAATGATGTAAAGATATAGTTAACAAATTACATCAAAAATGGATTTTTGAGACCCTGTAATTAATATTGACCCTGATAGTGAAAGCTTTGAGACTCTGAAGCAATCATCCTTTGTCAACAACATTTATATTTCCTCTCTATGTATATGGGCAATATATTCTCCATCCAGAGTATCTCTTAAACTCTGAAAAATGATAATAATAATAAAAAGGAGTAATAATAAATATCTGGTTTTTGTTCAAACCTGCTAACCCCCGATAACCCTGCAACTATCTATTTCCCTCTAGGGTAAACATAAACAGAGGTGATAGATTCAATACAATCACAGGTCTCTGTATTAATAGAGAGCTACAGCACATATTTCCCTTGTCTACCACATACAAGAAAATAGCCAGAATCGGTCTAGTTGTGTCTGCAAATAGACCATTCACCCATGGTCTTAAACCCCCTAATAGGCGTATGGTCAGTCTTCTCCATCTACAGAGTTATTCCTTATGGCCAATGGATTTATAACATAGAGGAATTAATAATAACTTGGTCTCAAAAAAATTTTGTATATCAATTCACAGTTACACAAAAATATATATGTATATCACTGTCTTCACCTGAGGTTAAAACAAGGCAATTACAACAGAATAATCTCATTACATAAACACCAATGTCGAACCTTCTTACCTGTGGCCTCGACTTCAGATCAATGCGTAAACACCAAGATACTCAGACTCTGCACCTTCATGTTAAGGCTGCACAAGCGTCTATCCTCTTGGGGTAGCATTTACAATTCTGTAATGGTCTCAGATTCACCTCGCCTTGGGTTGGTGAACGAAACACAGTCATGTTTTGAAAATGTTTGCCCGTAATTAAATTATTTACCCTTAGCCTTTCCAATAAGAGAAGGCATCAACAAGAGAATCGTATCCACATGCTCAAATTTTGTTCCCTTCGCTGAATAAAGGCTTGATGTTTTTCTTTTTCCTTCGCACAAAGTGCATATGCTCATAATCGATAGCCTTTACAAATAAACATAACAAGTGTCTAGATAGGCTCGATCCTTATTTGTGAACAAAACTATTGTCTATGCAGTGTTCCTTGGTCTCGGTTCTTAGTCTACATGCCGATCAAAACATACTGTGCATACTTGGTCAAAAGGTCTCACAACTTGTGTCAAAACGTATTTCTCCATGCTCGAGCTCTGCCCAAATGAGCTCCAATTTGGCTCAGCTCGTATTCTAATATCGAGCTCTTCCGTCGCTCAGATCTATCCATACTCATTCAATGGGAAGCTTCCTTTCCCATTCACAGTCGTGTAAGGCCGTTTAGACTGTATATAAGACAACAGTCATTCCTACGAGCATACTCGATTGCATGGGTTGTCGACTTTATCGGTTGTCATCTCTGGGCCTGGTCTACGTGCTTCACCAAAACCCACGTCCATAGCCAAAAGCCATATCATTAGCCGTACCACCAAGTCATTCACAGGTTCGTCTTTTTAAATAGATGCCTACCTTTTCTTTTTATCTACACAGCCATTCCATGACTTTTCTAATAGAAGAAAATGAACCCTCACAGTCCTCCATGCTCATTCGAGATCTTTCTTCCATCATGGATTAAGCCATCTAATCGCATCCATTTCCTTAGCAATGGATTGCTAAAATGGTCTGATGGTCTTGCAGTCCATCTTGGACCAAACACATTCCTCGACTCCCACTACTCGGCCTTTTTAAATAGGCCCCCCATATACTTGGCTCTATTCTCTTTTTAAACCTCCACTCGATTCCACAATGAGCTCCCTCTATATTATCAATGGAGTTGCTCTTTCCCCAATTCGTAGTAAGTATTTTATTTTTGGGAATAAATCCCACATTCATCGGGCTGTTTAGTTATAAAGCCTTTAATATGATTTTGCTAATAGCTCAAATCATCGCTTCAGCCGCGTCTCAAAAACGCTTTTGCATTATCAATGCAAACAACTCTTCATGGATGGAAACCTCGTGTAGATGAGCGTGGTTTAGAAGCTTTGAATTAACCGCTCAAAGGTTGGTGAGTTGCCTCGCATAACTTTGTTTGAAACTTGAGTTACTATCGAGTTGAGTTGGACTCTAGTCGGGTTGGACTCCAAGTTGGGTTATCATGCGAGTTAGATTAGTAACTCGGGTTAAATATGAGTTGGTTTGCAACTTGGAAATAGATAAGATGTGGTGGCATAAGGACCCACCATGTGGGCTTTCAATTGTTTTTCATCCTACCATGTGTCACAACCAGAAGTATGGAAATAATTGTATGGTAAATAAATAATAGTGTAATTATAGAATAATAAAATACCATTATTACCATAAATGGTGACAGAGTCCCCCTCTATCATAAAAGTGGGCTCCACTGACCACAATCTCCGTAGTCAACATTTTTAAATTATCGATGAAAATGGTGACTATAATCCTATGGATCAAACCTCCCCACAAAGAGGCTTTTGTCCTCAAAAGCACCAAGAATCCAATTGAACCTACTACATGGCTTTTTGCATCACACCAACAAACATAAATATATAAAAAAGTCACACAAAAAGTCATTGTCCAACTGTAATTGCAATTTGTATATGGAGTGTAAAATAAACTCTGTATCCATTCTGCTAAACTGACATGTTTACTTAAAATAGTCATAATATCTGATGACTTCTCTCAACCTCTGCACTGCATGAAGGTTAAGGTATTCTCCTTGTTATCACACAAGGGAAAACACATTGTGTTGCATACACCTATAGGATTTACAAACAAATTTCACACATGTATACTTGCATTACAAATGTTGCTTATTTATGGGTCTTAGATAGTACTCCTACATGACGTATATGACAAACAAAACAATTTGAAATACAAACATTGCCCATAGTGATGTGGAACTTCAACGTATATGCACAATATACAAATGTATAATACATTTATCTATCCTAAGGTGACAAATGCACAATACACACAATACCTGAGGATAATCAAGGGCACTGTAAACAATAAAATTAACTATTGTATTCTTTAAATCTTTCTCTATCCTTGTCAAAATCTAATGTCAACTTGGAGAAGTTTCATAATAAGAGCTTCTTTATCAACTCACAAATATGCAAGTAGCTGTAAGCAAATATCATTTTAAAGTGAGAAAAAACCAAGTATTTTAAACCTGTCTCAAGGTTTCCTTCACCATCTGACTGCTCCCTAATCCATACCTCCACAACTCATCCAACTGAGTTAGTTTTCGAAAACTAAAATAGGAGAATAAATAATATTCTACAACACCAAAATTACCAAATTCCTTCTTATATCAAGTAGTTAGGAAATCCTTGAAATAGTGTTTGAAGAGTAATTGAGCATACCATAGCTATGCTTATTAAAACTATTCAAGTAAACCATTTAACCAATAAGGGTTATTCCCTTTTCATGGTTTTCACAAATAAATGGTAAGTGGTCTCATCATTTCAACTCTAACTTACCAAGAGTTAGATGATCCATTTTGAATTTCAAAAGGCTTTCAAGAACAATTCCAAACAAAGATATAATTTACTCGCGAAGCAACCTTACATAAAGGATTCAACCAAAAATGTGCAAACATAGTTACGTTTGAAAATAATTCATACCTCTAAAGAAACTATAAAGTGCCCCTGTTGAGTACTGCGTAGCATACAATAGGTATCTTAAACAACGTCTTGTTGCTTTCTGCAATGCTATAACAAAGCTAAGAAACATACCAATACCAATATATGAACTAGTTAAAAACTCAAAACTCAAAGTGCAAAAACTTGTTTGATACTAAACTATGCCTTATTTTTATTTTCATATCTTACCACGAAATTGGTCTTTTCACTTGTTCCTATCATGAAGCACATAGGCATCCATAATATGAATAGTAGTCCAAAATATAAAGGCTACACAATTGGTTGTCAAAGACCAAAAATATTATGTCAATATCAATATGAAATCAGATTACAACCATAACTCAATCTACCATTTGTGTAAGACTGAGAATCAAACTGCAACTGTTTTCTCTTGGATGTGTATCACTGAAAGTACCTTACATTTTATCTGAATGCTTTCCAAGGAAGAAATGTTGTTACTTTCACAATACCATCTCACATTTTAAGTGACAATGTGTTGTTCTTCATGTGTGATCTTGCAAGGCTAGTGGTTCCAAAATCTTCGCTGTTAGAAACTTGTCTTCTTCCGACGAATTGGAACACCTTCCAATTTCCCTTTACACCAGGGTTCCTACATAGTCAACTCAAACAGAAGAATCATAAAGTAAGAATATGATAAAAACTTCAAAATGAAGTATATCACAACTGAAGCAAGGTCATATAATCACTTGCTCTGATACCAAATTTGATCCTTAAACTGGGTAAAACAATTTTTCGTAAATAGATATTAAAATTTTAAGAATGAATAAAAGTGCTTATAAAAACTTTGACTATTCATTTCCCGATTTAAAACTTCTTATTTTGTGTCATATTTTAACATCCCATAATTTATTTTATTGTTCTATTAATTCATTTGTGAATCTAAATTAAATGAAACCAAAATAAACTAAAATGGAATACTTGACATAAGAAATGATAATGGAGCTCACCCATCATTTGGGCTACATTTCTGAGGTTACTCAAGTGCAATCTGATCTATTATAAATGATGTAAATATATAGTTAACAACTTACATCAAAAATGGATTTATGAGAACCTGTAATTAATGTTGACCTTGACAGTGAAGGTTCTGAGGCTCTAAAGCAATCATCCTTCATCAACAACATTTACATTTACTATCCATGTATGTGGATAATATATTCTCCATCTAGAGTATCTCTTAAACTCTGGGAAATGATAATAATAATAAACATGAGTAATAATAAATATATAATTTTTATTCAAACCTGCAACCCTCAATAACCTTGCAACTATCTATTTCCCTCCAAGTTAAACACAAACAGAGGTGATATATTAAATAAGGTCACAAGTCTCTATATCAATACAGAGATACAATACATATTTCCCTTTTCTACCACATAAAATAAAATAGCCAGACTAGGTCTGGTTGTGTCTGCAAATAGACGATTCACCTATGGTCTTAAGCCCCCTAATAGGTGTATCATCAGTCTTCTCCATCTACGGAGTTATTCCTCATGGCCAATGGCTTTATAACATAGAGGAATTAATAATAACTTGGTCTCAAAATTTCTATGTATATCAATTCACAGTTACACAAAAATATATATGTATATCACTATCTTCACCTGAGGTTAAAACAAGGTAATTACAACAAAAGAATCTCATTGCATAAACACCAATGTTGAATTTTCTTACTCGTGGCCTTGACTTCAAATCAATGCTTAAACATCAAGATACTCAGACTCTGCACCTTCAGGCTAAGTCTGCACAAGCGTCTATCCTCTTGGGGTAGTATTTACAATCCTATAATGGACTCAGATTCACCTCGCCTTGGGTTGGTGAATGAAACACAATCATGTTTTGAAAACGTTCGCTCGTAATTAAATTATTTACCCTTCGCCTTCCCAATAAGAGAAGGCATCAACAAGAGAACTGTATCCACACACTCAATTTTCATTCCCTTCGCTGAATAAAGGATTGATGTTTTTGCTATGCCTTCGCCCATAGTGTATATGCTTATAATCGATAACATTTACAAATAAGAGTAACAAGCATCTAGAGAGGCTCGGTCCTTGTTTGCAAACAAAATTGCTGTCTATGCAGCATTCCTTGGGCTCGGTTATCAGTCTACATGCCGATCAAAACATACTGTGCATACTTAGTCAAAAGGTCTCACAAATTAGATCAAAACATATTTCTCCATGCTCAAGCTTTGCCCAAATGAGCTCCAATATGGCTTAGCTCGTATTCTAATATCGAGCTCTTCTGCCGCTTAGATCTATCCATACTCGTTTAATGGGAAGCTTCCTTTCCCATTCATAGTCATGTAAGGACGTTTGGACTGTATATATGACAACGATCATTCCTATGAGCATACCCGATTGCATGGGTTGTAGACTTTATCGACTGTAGTCTTTGGGCCTGGTGTACGTGCTTCACCAAAACCTGTGTCCATGGCCAAAAGCCATATCATTAGTCATACCACCAAGTAATTCATAGGTTCATCTTTTTAAATAGATGCCTACCTTTTATTTTTATCGACACAGTCATTCCACGACTTTTCCAATAGAAGAAAATGAACCCTCACAGACCTCCATGCCCATTCGAGCTCTTTCTTCCGTCGTGGATTAAGCCATCTAACCGCATCCATTTCCTCGACAATGGATTGCTAAACTAGCTCGATGGTCTTGTTGTATCCATCTTGGACCAAGCACGTTCCTCAGCGCCAATGGCTTAGCCTTTTCAAATAGGCCCCCCATTTACTTGACTCCGTTTTCTTTTAAACCTCTGCTTGATTCCACAATGAGCTCCCTCTGTATTACCAATGGAGTTTCTCCTTCCCCAATTCGTGGTAAGTATTTTTTTTTTGGAAATAAATCCCACATTCATTGGGCCGAACAGTTATAAACCCTGTTATAGCTTGGAATTGCACCCCTGTGAGAGAGTTCTTCAGGATCACTCACTTCCAGCTACAAGCATGGGGTCAACCTTAGGATGTGGGTATCCTATTGTGAGAGTGAACCTCTAGAATTTTTTATGAGGCTAGTTCCTCAGGGGTTTCACTTTAGCTCCTTGATTCCCACACTAAAATCTACTAATGGCTAAGGAAAAGGGATAGGCGGATTACTTGAAAATAAATATAAACTAAGGGAGGTGATGTACCAAAAGTGAGTGATCCACTTGCCCTGGGAAATGACACTAATCTAGCATAAGATAATTTTGCTTACATAACCTCCTAACCAGCTAACCTACATAAATATTTCATAAACTAGGCTCACTGAACCATACGTGAAGAAAAGAGGGATTTCTAAATCCACATTAAGTGTCCATTAATGGCGGAAAAGCTCAAGTTCAAACTTGTAATTAACTGGAAAACACTTAAAAATAAGCAAGAAAGAAGGACAATAAGGTTGGAAGGATGCTCTTTCACAACATTATTGTGCACAAGCTAACTCAACACAATTTTCAGACAAAGAGATAGATAAAATAATCTTTATTGCTTCAAAGGTCTATTACACAATGATTTTCATAGAGTGATTCTATCACCAGTCCGAGGATGATTTCTTGGCTCCAAGGCCTCTATTTATAATAAAAAAGGGAAGAGAAGATGGGAAGAGGAAAGAAGTCATTGATGACTAGGATCACTATTGTCATCCTCCCTTGTGCCACTAAATGCATCACTCAAGATCGATGAAGCACCTTCTTGAGCCACTCATGCATTCAAGTCTCTTTTGGTAGAGCTAAGAGAAGTCACATTGTGGGCAGCTAAATGTCTCTCCCTGACATGACTGCATTTATCTTTGCATTTAAATGACATGGCATCTTTCACTTTTGCGTGGCCTGTCTGAAGAAGGACGTGGGTCTCCATGCCTGGGAGTTCAAACTGACCCATATTGTTTCTGTGTTTGGACAACTGTTTGTCGAGAGTAAACCATATTAAAGGATGAGAGCCTTCATAAATTTTTAGCTACCAGTCGCTTGGACTCTCTCATGCTCATTGGTCATCCTTGTGCCACTTATCCTTTACTGATTGGCCCTTTTTACTCCAACTTATGCCACATGGTAGCCTTTCATTCATTGCATCATGATTCTCACATTGTTGGACCAAGCTTAAGTCAAGCACTTGAAAAATCCTGATTTACTCTATGTAGAGTAATTCGAGTTCTTTGATCTCTCCAATTTTGGACTTTCCTAAATCCTTTACTTATAAATATTTTTAAGTAAAGTACTTGGAGAAACTCGATGTACTCTATGCAGAGTAATTAAGGCTCTCTAAGCTTACTTAATTCAGATTTGTCCATCTTGAAGTCTTTGGACTTCTACATCTAGAAGTCTTCTTTTTTCTTGTGGGTTCCTTTCTGTCTCGGGTAAATCTCCTGAAGGAATTCCTTAGGACAATTTGTTCAGAAGAATTCCTTCAAAATTTTTGTTCGAAGCTTTCTTCTTGCTCTCTTCCTTCAGAAATTATTTTTTGAACTTTTCAAAATGAATTTTCCTGAAGGGTGAGAGACCCTTTGGGCTCCTTTTCATTATTTTGGACTTCCGTAAATAATCCTCCTGAAGGGAAAGATACCCTTTGGGAATTTTGAAATGGTCCTTCCAAAGGCTAACATACCTTTCGAGAAACTTGCAACTGTCCACTTAGAGAAGGAAAAGCCCTTCGGATTTATGAAAGTGACATTCGAAAAAGTTGACTGGTCTTTTGAAAATATTGAAAAGATCCCTTTTACTTAAAAAAGGCTCTTCAACATTTTGAAAATGCCCTTTGGATTTTTGAAGTGTACATTCAGGTTTTTGTAGAAGACTTGTCCCTTGAAGAACTTGAGAAGCACTATTTTTTGAGACCAAATCAGGTTTGTCAAGCCCTTTTACTTATTTTGGGTTTCTGACTACTCACAACTTATGAAGTAATCAAGTAGTGCTCCTTGGATAATTTGAAATATACTATCCATGAGTAATTTGGGTTTGTAAACCTAAATTACTTCTACTTATAAAATATTTAGAAGTCAAGCACTCTAGAAACTTGATTTGCACTGTGCCCTCAGAAGATCGAAGTTGTCACTACTGGAAAACTTGAACTCCTCCCAAATACTTGCCATTTTCTTACCTAAAAGCTCCCTTTTTCATATTTAAGCAAATTTTGATATGTGGGCCAAAAATGGCTAATATTTATGGTGATTTGCACAGGGAAGCAGGCATGTTATGCTTGAGAACCCAACTCATTTGCTTCATTCGATCCATTGGGCATGGAGTCATTGCTTTTATACAAAGATGGCTCTATTTGGAAACTTCTCTTGAAGTAGCAAGAACAACTGAAATGAAACAAACTATGCCCAAGGCAAGTAGGGAAGGGAAAACACTCAACTGAAATAGGCGTGCACAAGGCACTTAGAGAAAAACATGAAAATATATACAAAATATATAATAACATATAATGGTTTTAAACTATTTTAAAAACACATATTTAGATGAATTTCATTGATTGGGATGGGTAATAGCTTTCCATCCAGTTGGGCTAGTTGGAAAATGTAATGTTGTTTACATTTGTGGAACAAATAAGGGCCACTCCACATGTTGTCAAACTTGGTATGGTTTTCTGGTTTGGCATTTTTTGAATTCCATTTGAGGACCAGGTCTCCCTCCTTGAAGTCCCTTACCGTGGCTCTCTTGTCAAAATCTTTTTTGACCTGAGTTTGATGTGCCTCTAGCATCTTCATTGCAAGGTCCTTTGTCTCCTCAAGTTTTTTGAGTTTTACCAATCTGGCATTCATGGGTTCATCTTCTAGTAACTCCAGCTAATGGGCTAGCTCTAATGTAGGTAGCTCAAGAGAAATGGGTAACTTGGCCTCCCTTCCATATACTAGAACATATGGAGAATTGCTAACAATAGCTTTAGGAGTCACTCGATCAGCCCACAAGGTTGTCTTTAACTTGGTGTGCCACATCCTCTAATTCTCCTCCATGGTCCTCTTGATAATCCTCAACAAATTTTTATTTGTGGACTTAGCCTACCCGTTGCTTTGAGGATAATAGTTTGAGGAAGTGCTGAGGTTGATGCCCATTTTGAGAGCCCATTCACTTGTTTTCAAACTAAGGAAAGCCAAACCATTATCAGATATGATAGTGGATGGAACACCAAACCTGGTCACAATGTTATCAACTATTCTTTCATTGGCTTCTTTCAATGCAATGGATTCTACCCACTTGGTGAAGTAATCAGTTATAGTAAGCACCCACTTATGCCCTGCACTTGATGGGGGGTTGATTACTCTAATGAAGTCCAAACCCCACTGCATGAATGGTTACTCTACTTGAATCGGGTTAAGAGAGAAAGTTGTTAGCCTTTGCTTACCCATGAAGAGAGCACATTCTTAACACTTATTCACCCATGCATAAGCATCCTTGAAGAGGCTAGGCTAGTAGTAACCAGCCCTCATGATCTTTGCTGTAATAGTCCTTGGAGCAAAATGACCTCCTGTAGGCCTATCATGGAAATGATCCAAAAGCTTGGCTACTTGATCATCATCTGCGCACCTAAAGAACACTCCATTAAGGTCTCTTCTGAACAAAACTTCATCAACTAAAGCATAAGGTATGGATTGAAGTCTAAAATATCTTTTTTTGCTTTGTCCGTACCTTGAGGGTACTCACTTGTTAGCATAAAGTGTGTCATATCATGGAGCCAACTAGTGTGAGGTGGAGGTACATCTGCTTGTAGGTTATCTTGTATTACCAAGATGACCTCTTTGTCTTCATGAAGGTCATCAACCATATGTTCACATAAGCCTTTACCTCTTACTAGCTTAGTGACCTTGATCTCCATGTCATAATCCATGACTTTAGTAATCTAACCAACTCTTTTTTCGCTCAAATCCTTGTTAAGAAGGAAGTATTTTACTCCAGGATGAGACACCATAAGGTGGATTTTGCTATTGGATAGCATTGTCTTGAAATTCTTGAGGCACCTTACTACTATAAGTACTTGCTTTTCTACAAAGGTATACCTCACCTCATACTCTTCAAGCCCCTGACTGAAAAATGCTAATGGTTGCTCAAGTCCTTCACCATTTCTTTGCATCAGCATAGCTGATATATTATCAATGTTGGAAAAAACATACAATATGAAATCTCTTGAAAAATCGGGATTCATAAGTGTGGGTGCTTGAGAGATGGCTTGCTTGATAGCCTCAAATGTTGAC
The DNA here is from genome assembly GCA_037957365.1 of Torreya grandis. Classification (NCBI taxonomy): domain Eukaryota; kingdom Viridiplantae; phylum Streptophyta; class Pinopsida; order Cupressales; family Taxaceae; genus Torreya; species Torreya grandis. The sequence goes on along the minus strand of JARHVA010005276.1, from coordinate 459,356 downwards.
TTGCTTTCATTTGATCAAGTGAACACTTGGTTCTTTTTCAACATAACAGTGATGGGATTGACCAAACTTGAAAAACCAAAGATAAATATTCTCATGAAGTTTATCTTTCCAAAGAAACTTTGGAGTCTTTTCTTATGCTTGGGCAAGGATAAGGCCAAGATGACACTTATTCTCTCAGGATCAATGGATAGCCCCTCCTTTGAGATGATGTGGCCTAGCATCTTGCCTTCATGCAAGACAAACATGCACTTCTTAGGATTCAATAAAATCTCATACTCTCTTCACTTTTCAAAAATTAGCCTTAGGTGGTCCATATGCTCACTGGCAATCTTGGAGAAAACTGTGATGTCATTCAAGTATACCAGCACCATTTGGTTTAGTAGCCCTTGAAAATCCATGTCCATGGATCTTTATAAAGTTGTACCAGTATTTGATAGACCAAAGGGCATCTTTTGGTACACATACATTTCCCATTTAGTGGTAAAGGCAGTCTTATACCAATTTTCATCTTTCACCCAGACTTGGTTGTAGCCAAAATATCCATCCAACAGAGAGAAGTGTTCTGATCCTGCAACTACTTGGAGAATTTGCTCTATGGATGGTAGAGGGTAGTGATCCTTCAAGGAGACTTTATTCAAATCTCTGAAGTCCACACAAAGCTTAATCTCTCCACTCTTTTTTTTACAGGCACCAAGTTAGCTACCCATGATGAGTGTTTGATGGGAAAGATGATCTTAGACTTGATCAACTTGGTTAGCTCCTTCCTCATCAGCTCTTCAATCTTGGGGTTAATGGGCCTTTACTTTTGCCTTACGTGCTTGGCATTGGCCTCCAAATCTATGTTATGCTAAGCTAACTTAAGATCAAAACCCTTTAGATCAATATATTCTCAAACAAAAATGTCTGCATACTCTTGGCAAAGTGTTATGAAAGCATGCCTCTCAGCGTTGTTGCTTACCTTCCCAAGCTTGAGAAGTTTGCCCTTGAAGATGAGGACTCTCTCATAGTCCTCTTTGTTAGTAGACATTACTACCTTTTCTTTCCTCATATGGTATCATTCATGAAAAAGACCCTCAAGTGTAATCAGTCCCTTAGGAAGTTTGTTCGACTTCAACTAAACAATCTGATCCTCATATTGATGCTACAATTTAGCTTGGTTAAAGGATAACTTAGCTTCCTACTGTAAGAAGCAAGCAATGTGCTTGTCACTCTCAAAAACCTATCAGTGGGATTCATTATCCATCACTGATGGTCTCACCACCACCTTGACATGTGGCTGAACCTTGGTTTCCTTCAACTCAATTGGAATGTCAAAATGAGCTCCCATAGTTGCCAACCTGTCAGCATGTTGGTTTCGATTCTTTAGGACAGCTTGAATGTCAAAGGCTTCAAAATCTTCAATCAGGTCCCACACTCTATTTTTATAGGACCTCATCAAAGGTTTTTTTGTGATGTTCAAGCCTCTGACTTGGTTAACTATGAGCTCATTGTCCCTATAAGCTTGCAATAATTTGATTCCTCTTTTGGTGGCCCATTGAGGACCATGGATCAAGCTTTCGTATTTTACTGCATTTGAAGAACAACTAAAATGGAACTTGTAGGAAGAGAATAATTTATTACCTGAGGTTGAAATCAACATTGCCCCAACATTTGCACCATTTTTGCCCCTTGAGCCATCAAAGAACAACTTCCATAAACCATTAGGGTCTTCTTTAGGTCCAATGAGGGAAGGCATGGGTTGATTCCCTTCATGTAGCAAATAACACCCATGTCTCTTTCCTCGACACCCTTTATAGGGTTGAAAAATTGGTTATCTCCCCATAACTCGTCAAAGAATAAGTCTAGAACTTCTTCAAGATGAGTGTTCAACTCTTGATGAATTGTAAACTCATCCTCATCAAAGATGGTATAATTGAGGTTTATGTTATCTAGTTAATGGGGTTTAATATGGAATTGTGCCATGGGTTCAGCATTGATTGAGACCTTAGTCCCATACCTTGTTCTGAACACCATGTAAGACCAATCTACTATAAGGTAACCCCCAATCTTGGCTGTAAACTCTCTAGAAAGACATAATGTAAAGCAAGGAGTGACATCCAAGATTAGCATGTCTTACACCACAGACACACTAGTACAAACATGTAAGGTTAGACTCAAATTCTTGATGATACCTGATGGCTTTGTGGAAGAACCATCAAGTTGCAGGACTCTTTTGATGTGTGGCTCATACTTGAGGTTCAGTTGATCAACTATAGACTTTGATATGACTGAAGTGCTAGCCCCACTATCTACCAAGCAATTGTGCACCAAAGAATCACTAATGATTAATGAAATATAGAATGGAGGGGGCTTGGTCACCTTACTTGACCTTTCTCCCAAAAGACTCTTGGTTGCATTAGTGAAGGCCTCAGCTTCCTTGCCTAGTTGTTTACCTGCAGTTGTCGTAACACTCATCTTGGACAAACCTTCTTGAAATATGCCCACTTGGTCGGGCATGGAAAGCATGTCCCACATTGGTACGCTCAAGTTGGATTTATTTATTTGTTCAACAATGTTAATTGGTGTACCACTAGCCTTTGCCTAGGTTTTGGGAGCAACTATTGCTAGCTTTATCAATGAAAGAGTAGTGACGAGAGCTTCTTGGTTATCACCCATATTCCTTCTCTTGAACTTTGTGTTTACTGAGATTGGGACGTGAACCAGACTAGGGGTGGCCTACTTATTGGATGCATAACACTCCTCCTACTCACTGATGACCATTGTGGCCTCTGACTAGTTTGACACTTTATCCAAACCTTGATCTTATGGAGGTTGCTCCTATTTTGTCATTATGGGCACCTTCGTGATTTGGGCCATAAGATCTTGACTATACCCATAAGCAACAACCTGATACCATTAGTCATTGAATTCTTGGTTAGAGCCATTAATTGGAAAAATGGATTGCCCAAAAGAATGATTCCAAGGCATTGTCCCTTCAGCCTTCTGAGCCATATTGTTCTAGATCAGGACTAAGGAATTATAAGGGCTTGCAACATTTGGATTATAATTATGCTATCTAACATAGTTAGGTTTCCCCTGTCCTTGGAAATTTTCTTTGTAGGGTGGCCTATTTGTTTGATAAGGCTGTTGCTGAGGCTGGTATGGAGCTTGATATGGCTTGCTGTAAGCTTGTTGCCTCTTAACATTGACCACATCATTCTTGAAGGATTGAAGCATAATCTTTAGTTCCAGGTAATTCTTCTTCTCTTTGGAGTCATTGGATCCACTAGCAAAGGCCTTCTCTTGCTTAGGTGAAGGCACACCAACAATTTCTAGCGTTAGAAGTATAACATCAAGTGGAGGAATGACTGCAAGAGGTGGTCTGATCTTTGGAAAAAGAGGCATTGGGGGTCTGGAAGTAAGCTTGCCAACTTGAACTAGGCAATATTATTTCTTGATTTCCACTTCATATGCATCTAGCAGTATGTCTCCTCCTATAGATTGAATCATTATAGCTATGTCGTTGTTGAGAGCCTTCAAGTCATACAAGAAAGCAAAGTTCGGAGATGGTCTAACATCTGCTGGAATTCTATCCCACACCTTCTAAAATCTTGTATTGAAGTCTTGCATGACTTCATAAGGAGCTCTCTTGATTGTGGTTAGCTTCTTTGCGAGTGATAGATGATCACTCTTATCTACAAACTTTTTACATAGGGCTATTTCATGCTCATCCCATGAGTGGATAGAATTAGGAGCTAGGCCCCTATACCAGTCTATTGTCTTTCCTTTGAAAGATACAACCAATATCCTAACAACCATGTTCTCCATTGTGATATTATGAATGTTACAAAAGTTGGTTATGTCTGTTATATGCTCAGTAGGAGTTACAGCTTGATCTCCTATGTAATAAGGAACACTTTGAGGGTTGCTACTGTCATAGGATCATATTGTGAAAAATTTAAAGGGCTGTGATCACTAAAGCCCATAAAAACTCTGAGGAATCATGGTAGCAAGAAGAGCTAACAAATATATTCTTACGTAGGTATACCTTATGACTAGTTTAGGAAAGTACTTCTTACGTAAGGGTGAGTATGGGTGAACATTAACCTTCTTACCGAGTTTAAAGTTAATTCAACAAACTCAAAATTAATACCTACATAAGTGTTGACCCAATTTTGCCCCTCTAGTGAAATCTCGGTCACCTTCTACACCTGCTTTTGCAAAGCCAGTCAATCTCGGGTTGCAGTCCATCTTCAGGTTCATGCTCAGTTCAATGGAAAAAGTTCAAGTCAACAGTTCAATTGTCTAAGTCCCACAAAAAATTCAAGTTTTATGCAATGGGCGGCAAAATTACCGCCCACAACATCGGCGGGAAAAAAGAGACCGCCTACACACAAGCAATGGGCGGCAAAATCGCCGTGGGAAGCAGTCGGCGGAGAAAAGGAGGCCGTCAACATCGACTGACGTCGGCAAAACTGCCGCGATCGATAGTAAATCGGCCGACGTCGGCAAAAGTTTTGCATGCAGTCCACAACAGTGGGTGGTAAAATTACCGCCCATAACATCAGGTGGCAAAAAAGCCTTGCAGAACACAGGAAAAGGCCCGCCCAGCCGCCAGAAGAGTAAACCAGCACGCGAAATGAGGTAGAAAGCATGGTCCCAACAGACTTATGATGTCATCTACAGTGTTTTCTCTCTTTCTAATGAAGACTCAAGCTACCACTTGCAAGCAAAAGGCAGAAAGCATGGTCCCAACAGACTTATGACGTCATCTACAGTGTTTTCTCTCTTCCCAATGAAGACTCAAGCTACCACTTGCAAGCAAAAGGCCAATGAGAGCTCCTCTTGGCTCTTTCCATATAAATACACAGACATGGTCATTTTTAATGATCTTCTCCAATTTTGTAAAGAGCACAGCTCTACAAATTTTCCACCTGAATCAATAAAAGACAATTTTTTACCTCTTTCTTGGATGGAAACCCTGTGTATGTTATGTGTGTTTAGTTTGTGTTCAGTCATTTTCTTTTAAATGCTCTCACAGGTTTAAACACCAACACACCAGCTATCTACAAAGTGTCAATTTGCAGCTTACAGGGGAAGAGTTCCACTTGGGGTACAGAAGCAAAGGAGGTCACTTACAATATGCATTCCACAGCATCTTGGTGAGTCCCTGTTTCTTGTATTTTCATTAGAACCTCCCTGGCATTCTATCAACTTGGTCTCTTCTGCCAAGTCTCAGTGTATGTATGTTGTTTTATCTGATCCCGAGTGTGAATGTGGGAAGGTCATCTGTTTTGGTGTATCACCTCTTTAGAGTAGGCTATTTTTTTTCATGCTTTTCTTCTCCCTTTTCATTCCCCAGTATATAGTTGTATATCCATTATTTTTGCATTACTTGAAACAAACAAGATACATCAGAGGGAACTAGCCCATACCTAGAGACTCTCCTTTCCTGCTTCACTGTCCCACAGGCGAGAGAGGAGTTTCCATGTTGCGGGGAGAGGGTAGGAATTCGTTTTCCTGCCAACTGGGTGCACTTTTCAGCGTCAACAGTTTTGGCATGCCCGGTGGAACTGTAATTTTATTAGTTTCTAACGCAGTAGTATTTCAAGATTGATGCTGGTCCTGCTACAGTCATTTCAAAGATTTACAGCATCTGGCGACTCCACTGTGTCAGGATCTTGCTCCTCAAATAGAGCACATATGATTACTTCTTGTATTAGCAACTAAACACGAAATTATACTAGAATCAATAAGTAACTAGAAATATGAAACAACACAGGAATATGAGAGACAATACACAATTGTATTAATAATCACTCAGACGAATATACAATAAGGAAGATGCCACTTCTTCCTCCACCTCAAAGGTTCACCACACCACAAGACCTTCTTCCCTCTCTCTCTCGGTCCCAACAATCAACTCCAATATAGAATTGATGTTCACCTCTCCAATCAGTCAGTAACGCGCTGCCAGTTCACCAAGTACACAACTGTACTCCAAGTAGATCTCCTGCTCTTTGCTGCTACCTGCAAATCACTAGACCTTACTCACCATGTAGATATCTCTACACCTCTGAAGAACCCTTGTCCTTGCCTCACCAAGTCCTTATGATTCTTCAACCAGTACCCTGGTGGATCAACTCCTTGACCTTGCAGACCCTGCAACTCTCCCTGATCATACACTCTCAGCACCCCTTTGGAACTAGGAGGAGCTAATCTAGCTCTCTCTAAAAGCTCTATGGCTTTCTAGCACACTTTTACAATACAGCCCATGAGTCCATATATAGATCTCATGCTTACAATAATTAGACTAACCTAATTACAATAATTAGACATGCAACTCAAGACTAAGACTAGCCCTTGACATGAAAACAAACAGTCCAAAAATAGACTCTCCGGGATCAACATGCAAACTGCCTGTTCACGCACAGGCTGCCGACGCCGGCACCTCTAAGACCGATGTCGGTCGACTGGTAACTGACGCCAGTCGCTTCCTCATTGCCATACGAATGACGTAAGTTGATTAGACTGACGCCGATTTCCTTGCAACTGATTTTGTAACTCCCCGCAACTCTACATCCTCCATAACTTCTCCTGTTTGCATCTTGGTGAAGCTTTTAGCTCCACAACCTAACAATCTCTCACTTGGAGATAAATAGCTGCACCTATACCTGTACCTGTACATCGTCTAAATTATTCTTTGGCTTGTATCCCTCTTCAAGATCCATCCTGAAGACCAACCACCACACAATCTGTGATGCTGCACCTGTCATTCAAGTAACTTGCCACATCCGAACCTACATATCCATGTAGAGAAGAACTTGACCCTGCATAACAAGAATCCCTGCTGCTAGTCCCACTGAACTGCCCTCCAGTACTCCTTCCCCAAATTGGCTCCATACTTTCTGACAACCCCCACTAATTGGAAAAACTCGGGTCTACACTAGACCTCATGTGATTTCAAACCCTGTTTCAAGCTAGGCTTGAACTGTCCAGCCATTGGTGTGCTTTCTAATTTTGCAACCTGCATCATGAACCCCACCAACACCGTCTTCACATCAGCTCCCACTGGAGATAAAATCTCCATGTCTCTTATGCTAGAGAATTTCACTACTCCAAATTCTTCATGACACACCTCTGAATTAACCTTACCTTTAGCTCAGCAAAACCCTGTATCTCTGAACTTGTAACTAGTATACCATTCACATACAGTAACAGAATAATGTCGCAATCATTATCCACCTGGTAAGATAAACACAATAGTTACACTAACATTGACTGAAGCAATTCTTAGTCATCTACCTGTCAAACCTATACCACTGTCCTGCAGCTTCCTCAAGACCATATACCTTGGCCTTCCGTCTCTTGTGTCCATCCACTCTCTTCTCTAAAACGGGAATCCATCTCTCTATCCAGTGCTTTTTTCCAGCTGACAACTCTACCAACAAATACCTGTTTGGTTCTTCTCCAAGGACTCACACTCCTCGTCCATGCCAAGCTCCCACTGTGTCTGGATTCTACCTACATTGCCTCTTCACATCTTCCTGGTTCTTGACCATCAATAAGCAATATAAAGATGGTGAACAATGAATATGAGGTTCACTTACCCTTTCTGACCTCGACATGAGTGTTTGAGACCTGTTGACAGCTTGCTGTCCGCCCAATATCCGTTCCAGTGACCGATTTCAGCCATCTCACAGTCTGCTCCCGACCAATGTCGATTTCCTGCACTGACCCTGACTGCCGACGTCGTTTCCCTGGCCGACGCCGGTGTCCTTTCTGTTGACATCAGTTACTTCATGACCGACGTCAGTCTTCCTGTTGCCGTCGTCGGTTACTGTCTGATCGATGCCGGTACCTGTGTTCGTCTGTGAGTGATAACTTTTTACCCGCGAGCTTTTCATGGATCAAAACCCTGTTCAAATCAACATAACCCTGCTCAAAATAATTCAGTTCCCTCACCTGATTTCTATCCGTCATCTCCTCCATGAACACCAAGGCTTTCCAGTTCTTTAGCTTTTCAAAAACATCTATCTTCTACTTCAAAACCTGCATTCTCCTTCTACATATGTGACTAAGCCTATGAAGCCACATCTCTGCAACAGAAGGTGAATCAGTAATATAAGTAGATAGATAAAAGATACCTACTTTCTTACCACCATCTAATTCAAGTGTATTTGCTGTGAGAGTTACAGTGCATCTCTCATCACCCAAATTTTTTGAAGAAATTAGACTCATCTCCAAGACTGGTACCTGCATGACTTCCTTCAACCACTGTGTGTCATTCGTCTGCAATTTCAGCTTCACTTCCCCTTCGTCAATAATCTGACAAGGCTCTCCAGCTCCTAAATAAATCTCTCCAAAGTCTCCAAAGACATACCCATGAAAAGATGCTCTATTTCAAACTGCATGGAAAGAGGCAAAAGAATCTGTGAACCAAGATTCCACTTTATCCAGAACATCCTGTGCAACATCCCCTACAACATCTGCTCCTCTCTGTTGATCTGCTACCAACCAACAATCTTTATTTACCTGCTCTTTCTTTCCATCAATAAGACCATTCGTGCTATTCAATTTTTCAATTCGTAGCTTACTTTTTTCTGCCATTGCTATACTCCCACTCAATCAGAAACCTCTGTGAGTAACCTGTAATCAACAAACACTACCAGATCTGAAACCCCCTGTTAGTAACCCAACAAAAAGCTCTGATACCAACTTGTCAGGATCTTGCTCCTCAAATAGAGCACATATGATTACTTCTTGTATTAACAACTAAACACAGAATTATACCAGAATCAATAAGTAAATAGAAATATGAAACAACACAGGAATATGAGAGACAATACACAATTGTATTAATAATCACTCAAAAGAATATACAATAAGGAAGATGCCACTTCTTCCTCCACCTCAAAGGTTCGCCACGCCTCAAGACCTTCTTCCCTCTCTCTCTCGGTCCCAACAATCAACTCCAATACAGAATTGATGTTCACCTCTCCAATCAGTCAGTAACGCGCTACCAGTTCACCAAGTACACAACCGTACTCGAAGTAGATCTCCTGCTCTCTGCTGCTACCTGTAAATCACTAGACCTTACTCACCATGTAGATATCTCTACACCCCTGAAGAACCCTTGTCCTTGCCTCACAAGTCCTTATGATTCTTCAACCAGTACCCCGGTGGATCAGCTCCTTGACCTTGCAGACCCTGCAACTCTCCCTGATCATACACTCTCAGCACCCCTTTGGAACTAGGAGGAGCTAATCTAGCTTTCTCTAAAATCTCTATGGCTTTCTAGCACACTTTTACAATACAACCCATAAGTCCATATATAGATCTCATGCTTACAATAATTAGACTAACCTAATTACAATAATTAGACACGCAACTCAAGACTAAGACTAGCCTTTGACATGCAAACAAACAGTCCAAAAATAGACTCTCCAAGATCAACATGCAAACTACCTGTTCACGCACAGGCTGCCAACGCCGGCACCTCCAAGACCGATGTCGGCCGACTGGTAACCGACACCGATTGCTTCCTCACTGCCATATGACCGACGTCGATTCATCAGACTGACGCTGGTTTCCATGCAACTGATTCTGCAACTCCCTGCAACTCTGCATCCTCCATAACTTCTCCTGTTTGCATCCTAGTGAAGATTTTAACTCCACAACCTAACACACTGGTAAGAGCTCAGTTCTTTATTTTAAGACCAATCGCTTAAACTTCTATGCCAAAGGTTACCACAAGGTCAGCTTCAAGAAGGGTCCCTTTTGAATTCATTGAGCTACCTTTAAACTCTGCTAAAAGGCTCAGGTTTGAAAGAACTCGCCCTTATCCATTAGTAAATCCTCCTAGACTTGTTACTAGGAACACCAACCCAGCTCAGCCACAGTTACAACCTGTTCCGGCCATGGCATTGCCTTTTGCAGCTTTCCGCGATGAGAGCCCTTTAAACCTCCCACGCTATGATCCGATTCCCGGAACGGCTCTAAAAAATGTGCCCTCTTTTGATGGAGTGGGACCTATTACAGTTGTTGAGCATATCAAGAATATTGCCAACTTTTGCAATATTCACAATATAACAGAAGAAAATATTGCCATCAGACTGCTAGCTTTGTCTCTGAAAGGGAAGGCCCTTGATTGGTACGGAACCTTGCCTGTGAATTATATACATTCCTGGAATGAATTGGGCACTCATTTAACTGGTCATTTGGGGAAAAAAGTGACGGCCTCTCTCTTGCTGAACATCTGACAACTATAAAGAGAGCTCCGCACGAGTACATGCAGGACTTCAACACGCATTTTCAAAAGACTTGGGATAGAATCCCCATCCTAGTAAGGCCGACTCCCAGCTATCCTTTCTTGTACTATTTAAAAGCATTGAATAGTGATATTGTTGTGATGATCCGATCTATGGGAGGGCACATACTACCAGTTGCTTACGACATTGCCATAGCGGCCGAAAATTGTTTGGTACAAGCCGAAAAGATCGCTCCTAGGCCCAACATGCCGCTTTTCCTAGAGATGATGCCCCCTATACAAACCATTGTGCCCACATTAGCCCCTGTGCCTACCATTGAAAAGCCAGCTGCCGTTCCATCAAATGAACTACATAAGGTAGAAAGCCTGTTGCAAAACATGTCAAATGAACTTGTAGCTCTTAAAAGGCAACAAGCTCAAAATAACAAGCCAAATCTGGGTTATCAACATTATGGTCAAGCACCTAGAAACCCTTTTCAAGGCTATAATCAGGGACAAGGTCAGCTCACTCAGACCAGGCCTTATCAAAATTATAACTCAGGCCCCTCTTCGTCATCTAAAGCCATGGTTCCTACTCAGAATAACCTTGTACAGGAACAGCCTAGCTGTTCAACCATGGGACATGGTCAAGAGCAAGCTGTCCATACGAATGAGATGATGAATTTCTTTCAGAATTTAGAAAACCAGGTTGCTGATCATTCCCAATTTTTTGAGTTTCCAGCTCAGCCCAGCACAAGTAACAATCAAACTCAGCCGGATTCTACTCTGATAAATCATGAAGAAGGCGAGCTCTGTGCAATTAATCATGGGGGCGCTGCAGGCAATTATGATGATTGCATTGCAGCCAACACGAGATTTAAAATAAGAGTGGTTGGAGAAGCGCAGGCTTCCCCTCAGGCAGCAACGAATCCTCCACCACCCCCTTTTCAGAGGACCCCAATTTCTAGTCAACCGTCTGCACCTCCAGCTCCTCAGTCTACAGCTCCAGTTGGGATCAGCCCAAAGGAAAGCACGAAGGGAATCAACCCCCAAGTGAATATAGTTGATCAAATGAATAAATTGCATGTGAACATTTCTCTATGGGATTCATTGTCTCTTCCAGAACAAAAAGAGGTATTGAAGAAAGAATTGCATGAACTAGATCGACAGGGCGTCCCAGCAAACACTAATAACATCCTAATGACGAATGGGCAGCCTTCTGCTTCAGATCAGATAAAGAAAGAAGAAAGGACTCCCCCCTTTTATGTATCTTTGATCATAGGGGACTTCTTAGTACACAATTGCATAATCGACAGTGGGGCCAGCACTTCGGTGATGCCTAAGTGCATTGCTGATAAGATGGGATTAAAGTATGAAGCAATGAACAAAGGAGTCTTGCAACTAGACGAGACGCCTGCAAAGATAGTTAGAATCTTGAAAGGATTGAGTTTAACATTGCATGCCTGCCCGACATTCTCAATCCCCCATGATATAATGGTAGCGGACGTTCCTCCATATTTTGCAATCTGTTTGTCAAGGGACTTTACGTTCAAGATAGGTGGCTATCTAGCAGCGAACTGGTCATATCTGGTTTTCAAAACCAAGTACGGGACCAAAGTGAAAATCAAATCCGAGCCACTCTACAAGGACCACCTAGAGCCCTATTCACCCAAGGCAACGAATGTTAGTTACACTATCATCGATCCAGAAGAGTCTCAGACAAACAAATCTTCATCTTCTGCTCTTGAAAGAGTCGCAAATCTACTCTTGGATGAGTGGGGAAGCGATAACTTTGAGCATGATCCTTATAAGTTTATTGAGGAAGCAGACCTTGGCATTTATTTCTTGCATGAAGAAGGCGCCGTCATGCCCAATATAATGAAGGAGAACAAGGAAGACCTTGGCCTGTGGCAGCTATACTTCAACGGTTCTAGAAGTAAACTGGGTGCTGGTGGTGGGGCAATGTTAGTTTCCTCTTCTAAAGAAAGGTACTTTTCAGCTTTTTGTTTCTAGTTCTCTTGCACATGTAACGTTGCAGAATATGAGTCTTTGATTTATGGACTTGAGTGGGCAAGAAAGAGAGGAATCAGGAAGTTGCAAATCTTGGGGGACAATGAACTAATTGTGAACCAAATAAGAGGCCTGAACCTGACCAAGAACTCCTTGCTAAAGTCTTACAAGCACAGAGTCTAGGACTTGATGGAGGATTTCCTTGCTCTTAACATTACCTCGATTCCCAGAGAACAGAATAAGCAGGCCAACAGGCTGGCAGTTGTTGGAACCCAATTTGATGTTTCAAAAGAGATAAGCAAGGATTGTGGTTCACGCCATTTAAAAGTGGTGGTTCGGCCTTCAATTCTAGACAATGTTACAAATTGGTAGGTCTTCGAAAGTGACCAACAAATAGCTCTCTTCCTACAGGAAGAAGCTGAGTTCGCGGTCCACAATCAAGCAAAATTACAGCAGCAATATGGAAATCAGATTGTTCAATTGAAGAACAATAAACTCCCTAAGGGTCTGGTCACACTTGAGAGTATTTTCAACGGAGATGACCAACTAAGAGATGACAAAGCGTGCATCACTACTAGAGAGGATAATTATGAAAAAGTTGAAATCTTCAAGGACAAGTTGCTAGCACTTGGTAAGGTCTGCACGTTTCAAGAAAGGCAAGCTTTCATTCTGCTGTGTCAGGAGTTTGCTGACGTCTTCGCCTAGATTTATAGAAACTTGAAAGGCTTCGATCCAAGACTCGCCCAGCACACCATTGAATTAGATGAAGGCGCAAAACCAGTCACACAAAAGCAGAGCCCTGTTAATCCGATGATCGAACTCCTTATGCAGAAAGAATTGGTCAAGTTGATTGAGTCTGGCATTATATTTCCGATCAAACATTCCTCATGGTTGGCCAATTTGGTTCCAGTTAGAAAGAAAAATGGAGAAATCAGGCTGTGCGTCGACTTCAGAGACCTTAATAAGGTCTCTTTAAAGGATCATTATCCCATCCTGAACATGGATTAGATTCTCCAAAAGGTAACCGATTCCGAACGTTTCTCCCTCCTGGATGGTTATTCAGGATATAATCAAATTCTGGTGCGAGGTTGCGACCAATACAAAACAACCTTCACCACTAAATGGGGAACGTTCGCCTACCAGAAGATGCCTTTCGGGCTATCCAATGCTGGTGCTACCTTCCAGCGAGCCATGGACATGGCTTTCAGTGGTTTGATAAATAAGAACGTGCTGGTGTACCTTGATGATATAACGGTTTTCTCCAAGGGGGCGGGCCAGCACATGGAACACCTCAGGCAAATTTTTGAGAGGTGTAGGGAATTTGGCATCTCCCTAAATCCAAAGAAATGTGTATTTTTTGTTCATGAGGGGAAACTTCTTGGTCACATTGTGTCCAAAGAAGGTTTGTCTATTGACCCCGAAAGAGTCCACTCCATTCTAGAGATGTCCCTACCAAAGCACAAGAAAGGCCTGCAGAGTTTCTTTGGCCAAATAAATTTCATTCGGAGATTCATTCTGAATTTTGCTGAAATAGTTAAACCACTAGCCTCTATGCTGAGGAAGGGTGAAGAATTCAAGTGGACAGTGCCAAGAAAAGACAGCTTTGAAGCCATCAAGCAGGCTTTGACCCAAGCTCCTGCTCTAATCAGCCCCGACTTCAATAAAGACCTCAATCTCTATACCTTCAGCAATGGAGAAGTAATATCTGCTATGCTTACTCAGGCAAACAGTGATGACCTCGAGCAACCACTCGCCTTCTTCAGCCAAGGGTTAGAGGACTTCGAAATCAAGTACACCTACGTAGAGAAGCGGTAGTAGTGCGTAGCTTGAAGAAATTCAGATATATGTTATCAAACAGCAAGATCCATCTCATGGTTCCACATCTTGGCGTCAAGGATTTCTTGACCAATCGAGACTTAAATGAGAAAAGAGCGGGATGGATCACCAAAGTAATGGAGTACAACATAGACATCCAAATCGCCAAGTTGGTGAGAGGAAGGGGCCTGTGTGAACAGCTAGCAGCATATTTGAGGCAAAAAGGTGAGGACAACTTGCTGATCCATGATGCAGCCACTGCAAAAGAACCAACTGTCATAAGAGATTGGACGCTGGACATGAGGCGTTTCTTTCTTACGGGCGAATGTCCACAGGGTCTTGGTAGGGCCGGAAGAAGGTATTTTAAACTTCAGTCCCTTCCTTATGTCTTGATTGATGGAGTATTATTTAGGAAGGATCTCTCCGGGGTTCTCTTGAGATGCATTGACCCCAGTCAGGCTGACAAGGTATTGGCTAAGTTTCACGATGGGCCAGCAGGCGGCCATTTCGCCCCTAAGACCACATCAGCAAAAAGAGTTGGCTATTTTTGGCCCACTCTTTTCAAGGATACCTATGCCTGGGTAAGGAAGTGCCAGAAGTGTGCACTTTTTGATGGAAAGCAGCGATTCGCTACCATGCCCCTATAGCCCATTCAAGTTGAACAACCATTCATGCAGTGGGGCCTGGATTTCATAGGGATGATCAATCCTCCCTCTAGTGTCGGACACAAATGGGTCCTGACTGCTACAGATTATTTCACCAGGTGGGTGGAAGCCATTGCTTTAAAGGAAGCGAATGAAAGCGCAGTCCTGAATTTCTATGAGGATTTAGTGACACGTTTTGGGGTTCCAGCCACTATAATTTCAGACAACGCCTTGGATTTTTTGGGAACCAAAACTAGTGAATGGACGCTAAGGTATGGTATATACCTCAACACTTCATCAAATTACTACCCGCAGGGGAATGGGCTGGCTGAGTCCACTAACAAAAATTTGATCAAGATTATAAAGAGGACCATGGAAAAAAATCAGAGAACTTGGCATGCCAAGCTGAAGACAGCACTATGGGCCGATCGGATCACCCCAAAGAGAGCAATCGGAAATTCTCCATATACGCTCGTGTATGGAAGGGAAGTAAGGCTTCCCATTTCACTCGAATTGCCAGCACTATATCTCGCCCATCAGCTGCAACTGGAAGAAGGAAGTAGCATGGAGGTCAGGTTGTGCGAACTAATGGAGCTCCAGGAGGTAAGGAATCGGGCCATGGTCTCTATGATCAGTCGCTAGCAGCAGATGAAAAGACATTTCGATAAGAAATATTTGTCAAAAAATTTTGCTGAAGGAGATATTGTTTTGAAATGGGACGAAGACAGAGCTAAACTCAAAAAACATGTAAAATTTGATGCCCTCTAGAGCGGTCCTTATATGATTACTCAGTGCAAGCAGTATAACGCGTTCCAACTCTCCAAGTTGGACGGCGAAAAACTGTGTATCCCAGTTAACGGGATACATCTAAAGCATTGCCACTGATTTTTGGTTCGGCTGTACATAGTTTCCCTTGTAGTTTTCTCTATTTTCCCTAAGTGCAGTTTGCATAGTTAGTTGTTTTTTATCCTTGTGTGTTTCCCTTCGTTTGGGGGTAAATTCTGTGTATTTGATTCTGGAATTATCAAAGCTGTTGTGAACTCTCTTCAAAGTCACCATCCGACTCCGCACCCAATGAAATGTAAGGCAACTGGGTTCTAAGCATAGCAGGCACGCTTACCTTGTGAGTCGCCAATTTGTTGCCCCTCTGGTGAAATCTTGGTCACCTTCTACACCTACTTTTGCAAAGCTAGTCAATCTCGAGTTGCAGTCCATCTTCACGTTCATGCTCAGTTCAACGAAAAAATTTCAAGTCAACGGTTCAATTGTCTAAGTCTCGCAAAAAATTCAAGTTTTATGCAATGGGCGGCAAAATTACCGCCCACAACATCGGCGGGAAAAAAGAGACCACCTACACACAAGCAATGGGCGGCAAAATCACCGCGTGAAGCAGTCGACAAAGAAAAGGAGGCCGTCAACATCGGCCGACGTCGGCAAAACTGCCGCACTTGGCAGCTAATTCGGCCGACGTCGGCAAAACTACCATGGTCGATAGTAAATCGGCCGACGTCGGCAAAAGTTCCGCATGCAGTCCACGATAGTGGGCGGTAAAATTACCGTCCACAACATCAGGCAGCAAAAAAACCCTGCAGAACACAGGAAAAGGCCTGCCCAGCCGCCAGAAGAGCAAACTAGCACGTGAAACGAGGTAGAAAGCATGGTCCCAACAGACTTATGACGTCATCTACAGTGTTTTCTCTCTTCCCAATGAAGACTCAAGCTGCCACTTGCAAGCAAAAGGCCAATGAGAACTCCTCTTGGCTCTTTCCATATAAATACGCAGACTTGGTCATTTTTAAGGATCTTCTCCAATTTTGTAAAGAGCATAGCTCTACAAATTTTCCACCTGAATCAATAAAAGATAGTTTTTTACCTCTTTCTTGGATGGAAACCCTGTGTATGTTCTGTGTGTTTAGTTTGTGTTCAGTCATTTTCTTTTAAATGCTCTCACAGGTTTAAACACCAACACACCAGCTATCTACAAAGTGTCAATTTGCAGCTTACAGGGGAAGAGTTCCACTTGGGGTACAGAAGCAAAGGAGGTCACTTACAGTATGCATTCCACAGCATCTTGGTGAGTCCCTGTTTCTTGTATTTTCATTAGAACCTCCCTGACATTCCAGCAACCTGGTCTCTTCTGCCAAGTCTCAGTGTATGTATGTTGTTTTATCTGATCCCGAGTGTGAATGTGGGAAGGTCATCTGTTTTGGTGTATCACCTCTTTAGAGTAGGCTGTTTGTTTTCATGCTTTTCTTCTCCCTTTTCATTCCCCCCAGTATATAGCTGTATATCCATTATTTTTGCATTACCTGAAACAAACAAGATACATCAGAGGGAACTAGCCCATACCTAGAGACTCTCCTCTCCTGCTTCGTTGTCCCACAGGCGAGAGAGGAGTTTCCATGTTGCGGGGAGAGGGCAGGAATCCATTTTCTAGCCAACTGGGTGCACTTTCCAGCGTCAACAATAAGTCAATCTTGTAGTCACTTTTGGCATGAAAGATAACTACTACTCTACCACCAGATAGTTGGGTGTTCTTTGGAGTTGTCAGATGGTGGAATATGAAAGCTATCACTATTGTAAATTGATCAAAACAACATCAAACTTGACCAATCTTCTATTAAAAAATGGAAATGAAAATGGTAGTGTGTCCCACTGGGCGTGCCAAAACTGTTATAGCTTGAAATTGCACCTCTGTGAGAGAGTTCTTCAAGCTCCCTCACTTCCAGCTACAAGCATGAGGACAACTTCAGGATGTGGGTATCCTATGGTGAGGTTGAACCTCTAAATTTTTTTATGAGGGTAGTTCCTCATGTGCTTCACTTTAGCTCCTTGATTCCCATACTAAAATCTACTAATGGCTAAGGAAAGAGGATAAGAGGATTACTTGAAAAGAAATCTAAACTAAGGGAGGTGATGCACCAAGAGTGAGTGATCCACTTGGTCTGGGGAATGACACTAATCCAACATAAGATAAGTTTGCTTACACAACCTCTTAACCAGCTAACTTGCATAAATATTTCATAAACTAGGCTCACTGAACCATACGTGAAGAAAAGAGGGATTTCTTAATCCACATTAAGCTTCCATTAATGGTGGAAAAGCTCAAGTTTAGACTTGCAATTAACTAGAAAACACTTGAAAATAATCAAAAAAGAAGGATAATAAGGTTGGAAGGACGCTCTTTCACAAAGTTATTGTGCACAAGCTAACTCAACATAATTTTCAAACAAAGAGATAGGTAAAATAATCTTTATTTCTTCAAAGGTCTATTACACAATGATTTTCATAGAGTGATTCTATCACCAGTTCGAGGATGATTTCTTGGCTTCAAGGCCTCTATTTATAACAAAAAAAGGGGGAAGAGAAGACGGGAAGAGGGAAGAAGTCATTGATGACTGAGATCTCTATCGTCATCCTCCCTTGTGCCACTAAATGTGCCGCTCAAGATTGATGAACCACCTTCTTGACCCACTCCTGCATTCAAGTCTCTTTTGGCAGAGCTGAGAGAAGTTGCATTACAGGCAGCTAGATGTCTCTTCCTGGCACGACTGCATTTATATTTGTATTTAAACAGCATGGCATCTTTCACTTTTATGTGTCTTATTTGAAGAAGGATGCAGGTCTCCATGCTTGGGAGTTTAAACTGATCCATGTTATTTCTATGTTTGGACGGTTGATTGTCGAGAGCAAACCATATTGAAGGATGAGAGCCTTCATAAATTTCTAGCTACCAGTTGCTTGGACTTTCTCGTGCTCATTGGTCATCCTTGTGCCACTTGTCCTTTACTGATTGACCCTTTCTACTCCATCTTACACCATGTGGCAGCCTTTCATTCATTGCATCATGATTCTCACGTTGTTGGACCAAACTTAAATCAAGCACTTGAAAAATCCCGATTTACTCTATGCAGAGTAATTCAGGTTCTTTGATCTCTCCAACTTCAGACTTTCCCAGATCCTTTACTTATAAATATTTTAAAGTAAAGTACTTAGAGAAACTCGATTTACTCTATGTAGAGTAATTCAGGTTCTCTAAGTTTACTTACTTCAAATTTGTCCATCTTGAAGTCTTCGGGCTTCTGCATCTAGAAGTCTTCTTTATTCTGCGGGATCCTATTTGTCTCGGGCAAATCTCTCAAAAGAATTTCTTGGGACAATTTTTTTGAAGGAATTCCTTTAGAATTTTTGTTCGAAGCTTCCTTCTTGCTCTCTTCCTTCGAAAATCACCTTTCGGACTTTTCAAAATGACCTTTCCCAAAAGGTGAGAGACCCTTAGGGGTCCCTGTCGTTGTTTCGGACTTCCACAAATAATCCTCTTGAAGGGAAATATACCTTTCAAGAATTTTGAAATGGTCCTTCTAAATGGTAACATACCCTTCTGGAAAACTTGCAACTGTCCACTTGGAGAAAGAAAAGCCCTTCAGATTTATGAAAGTGACATTCGAAAAGGTTGACTGGTCTGTCAAAAATGTTGAAAAGATCTCTTTTGCTTAAAAAAGACTCTTTGACATTTTGAAAATGCCCTTCAAATTTTTCAGTGTACCTTCAAGGTTTTGGAGAAGACTTGTCCCTTGAAGAACTCGAGAAGCACTATTTTTCGAGACCAAATCAGGTTTGTCAAGCCCTTTTACTTATTTCGAGCTTCTGATTGCTCACAACTTTTAAGTAATCAAGTAGTGCTCTTTGGAGAACCTAAAATACACTGTCCATGAGTAATTCAAGTTCGTAAACCCAAATTACTTCTACTTATAAAACATTTAGAAGTCAAGCATTGCTGGAAATCCGATTTGCACTGTGCCCTCAGAAACCCGAAGTTGTCACTGCTGTAAAACCCAAAGTCCTCCCAAATACTTGCCATTTTCTTGTCTGAAAGCTCTTTTTTTCATACTTAGACAAATTTTGATGTGTGGGCCAAAAATGGCCAACAAAGCCTTTAATAGGCTTTTGTTAATAGCTTAAATCATGGCTTTGGCCATGTCTCAAAACTGCTTTTGCTTATCAATGCAAACAACTCTTCGTGGATGGAAACCTCGTGTAGATGGGCTTGGCTTAGAAGCTTCGAATTAACCGTTCGAAGGTTGGTGGGCTGCCTCGCCAGAGTTGGCATGCATGACATGTTGGATTTGTTGACAATGAGCTATCAAACATACAACTTTGTTTGGAACTCGAGTTGCTATCGAGTTGAGTTGGACTTAGGTCGGGTTGGACTTTGAGTTGAGTTGTCTTGGATTGGTAACTCGAGTTGGGTTACAACTTCGAAATAGATAAGATGTAGTGGTAGGGCATGTGATTATCTAAGGACCCACCACGTGGGCCTTCTTTTGTTCCTCATTCTGCCACATGTCATAACCAGAGGCACATAAATAATTGTATGGTAAATAAATAATAGTGTAATTACGAAATAATAAAACACCATCATTACCATACACCGCAATAGAGTCCCCTCCGTTATAAAAGTGGGCTCCACCACCTACGATCTTCGTAATCGACCTTTTTAATTTACCGATAAAAACATTGACTATAATCCTAAGGAGCATTTTTAAATATTACGGTTTATTCCTACTTTGCTGCAGATGTGAGGAACCAATATCTCATTTTTCAAACTTACTCTTATGAGACATCGATACTTACCTTAGTGCAGTTTCATTCTCGATCTCGAATGCGCGGGGTACCAATTGTGGGGACAGATTGCTTTTATGATTCCATTGTTACCAATTGTGGGGACAGATTGCTTTTATGATTCCCTTGTTACGGCGACAGTATTTTTAGTCGGAGGCTTATTACGGATGGGCGAAGCCCTAAGATTGGTTTCATATGAGATAAAAAAATAATATTCCATTTTTGCCGTTTTAATGTTCACACGTTTACTTGCGTTACCTGACCTGGATTAGCATCGAGATTTCTTTTCTCAGACATAAGGACTGATTTTGGCGCCATGGGTGCATTGGGCGACGAACATTTATATTCATTCTCGTATTGGACGTTTCCCACATCCTCATTCACTCGATAGACTCGCTGTGCATTTACCATGACTGTAGTTGGTTGCGTTTTCATTTTGGGAGAGCGAGGGGGACGAGACTCGATCAGTGGATGCATATGCAATGCGAGAGCCACCTTTGTTTGTGCAGGTGATGTGTGAAAATGACAGGCCTGTAGCATATGTTCAGGTGTAAATAATCGTCCCAATTAAGATATTTACTTCGAGGAAGTCGCATTTTTCTTTTTGACTTTTAAAGCTTCGACGATTTTTTAGCTTAGTGACGCGCAAAAGAGAGAAGAAAAAGGATAAAAGATGATGTTCTTCATGTCTATGGAAGAATAAAATCTGTCAAGATCAGCCTATGGGATAAGAAATAATTTGATTTGAAAGATTATGTTTATAATGTAAATTAATTGAACATGATTTTAATAAGAAATTTTATTATATTTTAAATTAATTTTTATTCTAAAATTAATTTATATTATATTTTAAATTAATTTTCATTTAAAAAATTGATTGTTTTATCTAATCATTTCATTTTAATTTTATATATCTATATATAAAATATATGATATATCATATTAATATTTATTAGATATAATTGAAAAAATAAATACAATTCCTTCAACGTTCTTTGTACTTTTGGGGTAATTGCTAGTAGTTATCTTCGTACAGAATGAATGTTGCTTTTTTCGTTGCTATTTTCCCATTTGGTTTTGTCGTTTGGGGACTAAGACCCCCTTGTATCTTGGGACGGTTTTCAGTTTTGGCACTTTTGTCTCCCTCGATTGTGATTGGGTCTTTGGGGAATCCATATTTTATCAGTCAAGATAGTTGTGTTATTCTTCCTTTTTCTAGGCCCCCTGGGCTTTTGTTGTTGCTACACTCAGTCGGGTCCTCTTTATACTCATGGTCAACTATTTTCGTTTAAGGGGTGACCTGAACCTCATGATGTTTTTTCGAATAAGTCCTCTTTATTTTTTTGGTCAATAATTTTCAACCATTAAGAAACCCGGACCTCTCTTTATGTCTGGGAATGGTACCCACCCCAAATATTAAAGATGGGTTTAATCTAATCTAAACTAATATAATATAAAAAATATATAATAATAATATTTATTTTTAAATATATATTAAATAACATAATATAATATTCAAATATATATTACATAATATAATATTCATATATATTATATAATTAATGTTTAATATATAAAAATCTTATAATATATATTATAAAATATTTAATTTATAAAAAAAGATAAAAATATATATATTGTTTTTATATTGGTAAGAGAGATTTGATAAAGTGAAAGAATATAAACCGATAATTTAATCTCATTCGAAACCCATGACAATGTCAAAATAAATTTATATTGCAGCAGTAGATTACACAAAACGAAAATACAATGTAAGAAAAAATGCACAAGTATTTTACATCTCAAAACAATCCATGGGAGATGTGTATAGTATCATTTATAACGAAGGTTAACCAGTTAGCTAGAAGCATGGCGCGCTTTTATAATACTATTGTATAGTTAACGATAATTTGATTGATTTGATTTGATTTAGTGGCACATTGGGGATTGTATGTATCAAGAGATGCACTGGAATAGCGTGGAGATTCTACACCGTTACAAAAATTATAGACAAGTACTTGTCACATGATTGTCACTCTAATTAATAAGAGATAAATAGTTAATACCATTATATAACCTTTAAGAAGTAAAGAAAAAGAAAAAGGGTGAATGGCATCAACCATCCAAGTGATGATTAATTGTGTTTGAGTGGCCATTACCTCCATGTGACAATACGAGAAATGACTATACTTAATAACCAAATTAATATATTAAAATCTATATTAAAATATATAATATTAAAATATTAATAAATATATTTTAATATTATGTATATTTTATATTAAATCATATTATAATATATAGGTACTATATTATATATTTAGTACATTATATTATATAATATAGTTAATTTATTATATAGTTAAATTTTTCATAAAGTTAATATTGTTAAGTTAGAACAACACATTTAATTATCTTATGGTGATGGAGAGTATTGGGTTTGGTTTGAATTGATATTAAAAACGACAAACATTTTATTAATTTTTTATCAGAGAGTATGTATTTGTGGGCCTAAGAATATACAATAAAGGTGCATATGCTTTAACCTCCCTACACCCAAGGGCGAAGACATCATCTAATCGCCCCGTTCGCCTATATGAGGATGGATAGTCGCCATTAATTTATAACGGCAACTTAGTGGCTGAGTGCAATGAAAATTTTGGACGAATATCCACAGGTTAAATTTTTTTAAAGTTTTTAGGTCTCAAAGACAAATCTTTGCATACTTTCTCATATAAAACACCTCATATATATATAATACCTCTCACATAAATATTTAATATATTAAGTGGTTTGATGATTGGATGAATAATATTAAAATAGATTTTACCTTCTTAAAACTAACAATAATAATGTTTCATTGATTTAACTTATATAGAAACTTGTTAATAATTTTAAAAAAAAAAATCTATCTTCCCTTAAAAATAAAAACATATATATGAATACAATTTATAAAAAAACTATATTTTAAATATATGAATCTTTTAATTTTTGTTTTTTCAAATATATATATTTTTTTCAAAGTTAAAATTTAATTTTAGTTCATAAATTTATATGAATTTATTTTTTCTCTTAGTTTAAAATATTAAAAATGAATACTTACCTATATTCTTTAAACCCTATTACTCAACACTCAAACAAAGATACTCTGCGATCGAATATAACAAAGCAAAAAGATAATTTTAATTGAGAATAGTATAAAATTTTGACCATAACAAAAAGTTATTCATTATAAAATTACATTAGTTTAGGGAGTAGGGAATGGACTTGCTCATTTTTTTAAACAAACAAATTTAATTTAATAGTATGAGTTAAATATCACTTGTTGGGAATTAGAAAAAAAATAACATATAATTGTTTGAAAAAATTTCAAATACCAAAAGGGAATATCTGATTAAAGATTTCTTTTCTTGTGAAATTTATGAAACCCATGGATTCAAAATAGACTTAGAGACCTCAATACCAATTGTAAGTTTCTTTAGTAATCTACATTACCTTCCAATTATCTTTCCAACATCCACTCATGCATCTCCTACTTAAAAAATGTTTGATGCTAGTGATACAAATAATATATCTTCTACTATTTGGGAGGTTGTTTTTTGTTATGGAATTTCATTAAAAATTGATAGGTCTCATCTTTGGAAAGAAGCAATAAGGATGGTCAATAATGATCCTAATGGGTATAGGTCTTTAGGGTATTTAAAGATTCAGATGTATATTTTGGATGAGGAGAAGGGCCATATTAATTCAATATTACAATATATTAGAGACAATTGGTCCTATACATGATTGTGTATTGTTTTAGATAGTTGGAATGACATTATTTATATACCTTTAATAAATAATATTGTATTTTATTTTAAGGGCTCATTTTTTAATCAAATTGCACGACATCTCAAGGCATGTGAAAGATGTGGTATATTTAACAAATCTTTTTTGAGAAGTAATTAAGCAAGTGGGAAGAAATAATTTTGTAAATATCATAAAAGATAGTGCTTCAAACAATGTCTTAGTTGGTGGAAGGATTGAGGATGAATATCCTAACATATTTTGGACACCATGTGTACTTCATTGCATAAACTTGTTATTCAATAAATTTCAAATAGAGATTTCTTGAATTTTGTGATAGTTTAAAATACAAATAAGATGCAAATTATTATTATTATTATTTATTTGATTCACATGCCATATAAAAAAACATGATTTTTTATAAATGCTCAAATGTGCATATACATGTTTTGGTTCCACCTTCATTGAATGTTTGATTTATTCATGAAAGTGAAGTAATATTTCAAGTAGGTGGTGGTTTTAATTGAGTAAAAAAGATCTAGGGATCGACCTAGTACTAACACCTCAACGTGTGATGAGATATATAATATCATTATTAACACTAGATCAATTTCATAGCTTAGTAAATGACTTTTTGACATTATCTTGTCTTATTATTGAGGTCCTTCATTTTTTTGATCAGGATAAACCATGTGTGGGATATGAATTAGAGAATCTAAACCATATGAAAGAGAGGTTACAAGACATATTTAAGGTTGGGTCACTTTCATTTTATCAAGAGATATAAGACTTAGTTTGAGAGTTGATTCCGATAAGGTGTAATATGATTCATAGTCCTCTCTACATTGTTGGCTTCCTACTTAATCTAAAATGGTTCCATAAAAAATTATTGTTGGATGATGAGTTGTTAATGAACCCGAAAACTAACAAGAACAAGAAAATTACCAATAGACCAAGATTTTGAAATAATACTCAGAATTGATTCGTAATGATTGCTTGAAATAATTACAAACCCAAACCATGCTTAAATAAGACTAAACTCAAAAATTAAAGTCTACATGCAAAATTTGAAAAAAACTAAAATTTAAAAAAAAACATCTATTTTTAGTAGCCACTATTTATAGTTTCGCATGTAAGCATGTGCGGCTCTAATTTTTTTTTGAAATAACCTAAATAGTAAAATTAGAATATGGGACTAAATTCAACTGAAGTTGACTTTTGATTCTAAAAATATGTAATTATTAAATTTAAAAAATTATCAAAAAAATTATTAAAAGCTAATCTCGGACCCTCAGATGATCACATTTAGCTTCTAAAAAATATCAAAATAAAATATAAGTAGATAGAGCAACTTAAGGTAGAATCAAACTTTATGAGATGGTCATTTTGGCATGTGGAAGAGCTCAAACAGAGCTATGAGTCAAAATTTATGGCCTCCAGAAGGTTGGCTTATTTTTTCTACATCATTCTCCTCTCGTTGAAAACAACTTAGCTCCTGCGAGTTGCCCTGATTCTACTGATGCCATTTTTCCTTGTCAATCTTCTTCAGCTCCCATTCTGTAATCCAAGTGTTGTCTTCTTACTGCAATCCTTCCCACTGCACCAAATCCCTATTATAATTCCCTTGCCTTGTGCTCATTGTCTTCATATCCAAAACCTGCACTATTTTTTCTTTCTTCTTCTTTGGAACCTGTTGCTTCCAATTTACCTCTTCATCTTCATCATCTTCATCATCTTCTCCATAGCATTCATATAAATCTGAAACATTAAATACTAGAGATATATCAAAATTATGTGGTAAACTTACTTCATATGCATTATTATTGCTTTTCTTCATAATTTTGCATGATCTGATTTTTTTGTACTTCAACTTGTTGTATGTGCCTTTTGTAAATCTTTATTTTCTCAAGTAAACCATTACCAACTCTCCTTCTTCAAATCCTTTGGACCTTCTTCTGACATTTGTTTCTGATTTATATTTCTCATTACTTTCTTACAACTTTCTTCTTACTCCTTGCAATTACTGCATATGCTCTGCAAATGCTTCTACATCAACACTAATTTAATTTGCAATTGACAATTATACCAAATCTAAAATATCCATAGGATTTCTCCCATAAATAATTTGAAAATGTTACTTTTCTGTTGATCTATTCACTAAATTATTATATGTAAACTCAGTTTGTGGTAAATCCAAGTTCCATTGCTTTGACTTCTCTGCCACTATGCATCTTAATAAATTTCAAAAGATCCTATTCACAATTTATATCTATCCATTTGTTTATGGGTGATATGCACTATTGAATTGTAGCTTAACACCCATATTCTTTCACAAAGTCATCCAAAAATGACTTAGAAATATCATACTCCTATCTGAAGTAATAGTTTTTAGAACACCATGTAATCTCAAAATATCCTAAAAAATAATCTTACAACTCTAGTGGCATCATTGGTTTTTTTACATGCAATGAAATGAACCATTTTATAAAATTTATCTACAACAACAAAAATTAAATCATTACCTCTCTATGTGTTTGGCAATCCCAACATAAAATCTATACTCAAATCTGTCCATGGTCCTTTTGGAACTGGTAATGGCATGTATAGTCTGACAGGAATCTAGAACATAAATGCTCTGATACCAACTGTTAGGACCGAGGAAGCACAATTGATTACCAAGCAACTAAATGCGGAATTAACTAGAAGTAATAAGTAACTAGAAACCAGAAACAATAGGGGCCTCAATGTGTGGGCCTATAGAAGCTTTATGGATGACGTAAATAATGAATGACCTATTGAGGTGTTTGAAGAATATACAAAGGCATGTTTAATTAGGGTTAGAGTAGAGGAGGGGCAAGGAAGTATAAATAAGCTCTCAATTTTAGTTATAGTAGTTTATTGAGACACAACTAAGATTTGATAATGATATGTAACAGTTTGGTATTTTTTTTATATTTATATTAATGTTGCAAATTTCAAGTATACTTAATTGATATACATTATTTTTATTTTATCTCAAATTTTAAGATATAAAAATTCAAAACTTTTAATATTTTATTAACATTTTTTACTTCCCATAAATTTAAATTTTTTACCATTAATAATATACATGATTATTAGCCCCAAGGGTTAGTTTGAGTGGATAGCATCAATGACTTCGATAGTCTAGATCTTCAGTTCAATTTTTGCCGAATACCCTACGATATGTTGTGTCTTAGGGGAAAACACTAACCTACAATTTGAAGTGGCCATGGGGATACCTTGAGGTAGGAGTCAAAATTTTTCATGTGTTTCATGTGGATCACAATGGGGTGATTTGACTGTGGATCGTTCGATAGACATTACGGACCCAAGCCCACCCCTACCAAGATTCAGTTGTAGATTAAATTTTTAGCCAATGAGATGTAGAAGGATTGGTGAAGTGGTTTGGTTGTGCTCAGCCCCACCTAAGTTTGAATCTCAAAGAGTGTTTATAGGCCAGATGTGACCGTTTACTAGATGGTTTCAATATGATCAAAGCGTTAATGGTTCTATGATTCTCTCAAAGACTGAGCCCCTGATTTGTGTCCTAGAACCAATTATAACTCTGATCAAAAGCTAAACACTGATCTTATATATATATATATATATATATATATATATATATTTTCTTACTTACACCTTTTTTATAATTATTTCTCCTCAATTTTTCATTATTGTTATAATTTATCACTTCTCATTTTTAACAATATATCTCATATATATCATAATAAAAATAATAATGAAATTCTTATGAATTTAGATTCAATTGGATCACATTCACATCTTCCCATAATTTTTACTCCTTTTCATAGAAAAATTCAAAGTTTTTTCGCTATAATTTGCCATTGATCAGGGACCTTGAATCCTATAGTATGAAGTTATTGGTGGTTGATTTTGAACATGTGTATATGAAAAATTCAAAAATTTTCACTATAATCTACCACTAATCAAGTACCTTAAATTTTATGGTATGAAGTTATATATATATATATATATATAATGGGACAAATTCTATAATATTGCTTTAAAAATTTGAAACAGGGAAAGAAAGGAAAAAAAAACCAATTCATTATTATACAAAGCCCTGAATGTTTTTGGGAGAAGCAATGTTTATAGGAAAAAAAGGACTACGTGCCCCACAAAATTTGAGTTGCCCCCCATAGATTAATTATTAATAAAATATTATAATATAAAAAATTAAATTATTTTAATATTATAATATTAAAAATAAAAATTAATATAATAAATTTTTATATTAATATGGATATTTTAAATATATTTATTTTAAAAATAGTTAGAGATATAAATATTTAAGAATTATTCTATATTTTTCACATGTTACATTAAATAGCAATTTCATTATTTTTTTGTGATGTTTTTCATTTGTATCAAATAGTTTTAATCTATCTATATCATTATATTAAAATTAAGAAAATGCTAGATTGAAAATGAGTTTTAAATTCCACTATATTTTAAAGATACCATGGTTTTTAAATTTCTTTTTTCAATAAAAAATTAAAATTTTAATATGATAATTAGATAGATATTAAATTTTAAATCATAATAATATTATGACTATTAAATAAATATAAAATATAAAAATGACCATTTTTATTAACATCTCACACTATTTCAGTAACTCCCCCAACCTTTTTATGTATTAATATAATTACACTTTTCAATATATTTAGTTCAATCAAAATGAAGGCACAAAAAGAGAACATTTTGGAGTCTCTCCATTCCATAGTTAACATCTTCACCCAAAAAACATGTTAGTCAATGTAACTTATAAACATTTAACTCATCGAGAATAATAGAGAAAAATAAATTTGAAACATTTTACAGCAGGAGAATTGTGTATTTTGGAATATAACACATTTAAAATTGTGTGCATTTTGGTATATATTATTTTAGTGTCAATTAAGGAAATTAAAGTGACTACTCATAGATATTATCTTAATAATGTATTATTTTTATATTAGATTATTTTGGTTACTATAGCATTTAGTGTTTTATCTTAAAAAAGAAGTGTGTCTATCAATTTTCCTAAAATATTTAATTAGTATTTTTTCATTAGTGTAGATAATTTTATAGTAGACATTTTTATGTAACATTCAAAATTATGATTATTTTTATATTATAAAATGAAAGGGAATTGGGCATTGATATGTAAAGCTCCTTCAAAAGACAAAATTTATAATGGTGTAAAAGATAATATTTTTAAATATTATAGAATATATATTCATGTAAATCTTCTAGTAATAATGACATTTTATATATTAAGTTTAGTTTTAGTTTTAGGAAAAAATATGTAAAAAATATTTTTAATATAATCCAAAGTAAATTGTATATAAATTTCAAAGGGAATGATTCTAAAATTAAAATTAAAAATTAAAAGGGGATGATTATAAAATTAAGATTAGCAAATGGACATTTAAAAATTTGAAGCCATCATATGTAAAGATAAATAAAATTCATGAAACATATTGTTAGATGTTCATGTAAAATCTGACTTATAATTTTTCACATTTAAAAAATATTGTAATAAATGGTAGGAGATGACATCCTTTATCCACACAATTTAGTATGACAACTCTTTTCTTTGTAATAAAGTATGAGGTGCATGTGAATTTAATCGTGATTGTATCAAATAGATATGAACATAATTTAGAAATGTAAAGAGTCTACCAAAAATAATTATTTGAAAGAAGTTTAAATATAATATAAAATATAAGGAAACAATCAAAGAATTTTTTTTAATAGTTAAAAAAAATAAAAATTATAAAAACAAATAATCATAATTTAATGTGCTAATAAAAATGTTCTCTTAAAATTTTTAATAGATTTAAGATTTTTTTTTTTTAAAAAAAATGTTTGTTATATTGTGGTTTAATATGCTAATAATTATATTATTATTTTTTGGTTTAAAAAAAAGGAAATCTTCAATCAATATTATCATTTAGATGAAGTTGTCATCACGATGCATGTGTTTTATAGACATTCACAACATTGTGTTGATGGTGAGATTTGTATTACAAATGAAAATCATGTGATTATGAAAAAAGTTTGTATTTATATTAGTGATGATAAAAGATATGGAATATTTTATTATTCGTGTTGATTTTGGATTTTTTTCAAGGGTCTAAAAAAATGTCATATTCAATGAACATTGGGTGTGTTTGTTTGTATTACTTAAAAGTGATCAAAGGCATTCAATTGTTTATGCCGTATGTATTGTACGTATGGTATATGATATTTTCAGAATTTATCTGAGTGGTTATAAAAATTGGGAGTATGATGGTGTAGGTTACTGTATTAAGCATGCGTTTCAATAAAATCAAATCAAATTTGATGGTGTTTTATTATATGATATTTTTAAAAAGTTCCTAATATGCTCAAATCAAATGTGTGTGTTTTGTTGAAGTAAAAGGATTAGATAAATTTTTTTCAATTTTTTTTGAGAATTAATAAATATTATATTAAATTAATATTTTTAATTATATATATATATATATATATATATATATGAGATTTTATTTTTATATTATAAAAATATATCTGATTTTTTTGGAAAAGATATTGATTTATTATGGGAGTATAGCTATAAAATTATTGTTGGCATTAAAGATAGTGATGAATACAATCTAAAATATAGCTATAATTAAAACTATTTACTATTTCATAAATGATGGTGAAAATGTGTGTATACTTGAATACATTATTAATAAATATGTAGAAGATGGGGATATGATTTTAGTTCAATTGACACGTCTTTTTAAGGATGACAATATTGATATGTAAGATTCCATTTTTTCTCTAGATTATGATAATTTATTATGATTTTTTAAAAAGAGAATATTATTTCTTTTCCATTTTAATTTGTATAATGTATTATTGTAATACAATTAAAGATATATATATATATATATATATATATATATATAAATAAAATTGTATAATTACTTTTATAATATTATATTTGTAAAATTTATATTTTTATAATCATTATAAATATGTAAATATTTTATATTATAATATTATACTTATAAAATTTATATTTTTATAATCATTATAAAAACAATAATTAAAAATAAATAAATTATTATTTATATTTATACAAATATAAAAAATAAATTCAAAAATTTCTTATTTGTAATTAAGAATCGTGATAGACAATCATATCCCATCAGTTCACTTGTGATTGATGGTAGTCACTTGACATAAGTAAAATTAAGAAAGATATTTTTTATTGATTTTATGTTAAATGTGAAGGTTCTCTTTTACATTCAATTTTTTATTTTTACATGTGTTCACTTGAGTTTATTGTAAACTTATATTCGGTGATAAAAATGAAAAATAAATTTGGATGATCAAGAGAGGATGTTTGAAGATTTTTTTATCACATACAAAACTTTAGGTTAATAGTTGATATAATATTTAAATTTTTTTTTAACTAAACGGGGGTAAAAATTTATTAAGAACCAAACAAAACGATTACAAGTTTTTCTCCTGATCCACCAAATGGACCAGCTTTTGATACAAATTCAGAGGAAGGAGATTCTCCTCAGTAATTCTCCAATCTGCCCCATTCTCCGAGGCCCACTTAGCTAAGCAGTCCGCAACCTCATTCCACTCCCGTGGAATGTGTTGGAAGGAAATAACATTCAAAGAGGAACTTAATTGTTTAATTTCCTGGATAATAGCTTGTAAATGCCAATCAATCTTACCAAAATTGCTCTTATTCAGCAAATTAACAACAACTTGTGAATCAGATTCACAAATGACATTGAGATGGCCGCCACGACAGCAACTTTCCACCGCCTCCAGAATGGCTTCAGCTTCCATCCGATTATTGGTGTAACAACCTTTGTGAATAGAAAATAAGAACCTAATGTTACCTGCATTGTCCCGAGCAATTCCCCCAATACCCGCAGCACCTGGTTTGACCCGAGAAGACCCATCAATATTGACTTTAATGAAACCTTCAGCAGGGGGCGTCCAATGCCCAACTCTATTGACTGGCCGCGCCGATTGGCACCTGTCATTCGCCTTGCATAAATACGTTCTTCCCACGCCTACGCTAGACAAATCAATTCCCAAGCGACCAAGCACTTCTGTGGCTTCCTGTTCCAATCCGCCCCCAATCGCTGACTTGGCAAGAAGAGTTTCTTGCAACGACCTGCCAGTCTTGCGCCACAGCTGTCTAATTTCAAGTCGCGAGCCTCTGAAGACTCGTCTATTCCGCTCCATCCATAAGTTCCAAAGAATGAAGGAGGGTCCCACTGTCTAGGCAGTCTGTAACAGGGAGTTTATAAGAGGAGCAGCGCCCAGTCGGGCCCAAAATTTGTTTAAAGAGGAAACATGCCTACAGGGGGTTCTCCACGCGCTCCACCACAGATGCCAGATCTGTTGAGCAAACGAACACTGAAAGAACAAATGGGCTACTGTTTCCTCATCGCTAAAACACATCACACAAATAGAGGGTCCCTGGAATCCTCTCCGACAAAGATTATCCCAGGTGAGACAGCTGTTGTGCATAAGGAGCCAGAGGAAAAAATTACATTTGGGCCACGCCATTCGGTTCCACACTTTCTTTCCCCACTGAAACTGTACTTCCTCTCTTGTTTGCTTAAGCAGAGTCATGTAGCCAGCAGCCACAGAGTACTGCCCTGTTGAGTACCCACTCCAGGCCAATTCATCACTCCCTTGTAATGCCCCACACCTTCTAGTCTTCAGGATAAGGGATAATTCATCTCTCTCCACCTCCGAGCCACCAGGGGGCCAGTCCGAAGAGTGTTTCCACCTGAATCCAATGGTCGTTCCCATGCTATAAGGTTCTTTGTAGTGCATCACCTCACTCCACCTAGCCTCATGAAAGGAGTTCGCCAGAGTTTGGAGATGCGGATGAGACTGTAAAAGTGGGGGTAACCCATCCCAAGAGTCCTTCCAGAACAGGGCCTCAGATCCACTACGACACATCCAGAAAAGGCCTTGTTTTACCAATTGCGCTCCACGCTTGAGGGTATCCCATATCATGGATCCTCTCCCTTCAAGAGGAAATCTGGCAATATCATGAATATTAATGGCCGGAAGGTATTTGGCAGTCAGGATTCGGGCCCACAAGGCCGAATGGTTAGTGCACCAACGCCAGTAAAGCTTGGCAGCAAGTGCATGGCTAGCCAAAATTGCCGAGCGTAATCCCAGACCACCTTCCTGCTTAGGTCTACACACCATGTCCCAGTTGACGAGACTCCATTTAGACGTCTGCAGATTACCATTCCACAAAAATTTCCTGGAAAGAGCATCATACTCTTTTAAAAAGTAGGCTGGAGCACACTGAACCATGCTCCAATATATTGGTAAAGCCTGAATAACCGATTGTAACAAAATCACCCTTCCTGCTGTAGATAACCATCTATAAGTCCACTGACTTACCTTCTGTCTCAGCTTGTCCAGAATATTTTGCCAAAATAGCCTAGGTTGGCGTCCCACAACAATAGGAACGCCTAGATAAACCACTGGGAGGGTTTGTATTTGAAACCGAAGAATTGCAGCTATTCTTCTCTGGATAGCCTCAGGAGTGTTGAAGAAGTAAATAGAAGATTTATACTCATTAATCTGCTGTCCTGAAGCCGCCAAATAATTATCCAGAATGGTGCGGAAAGCCTTTGCTTCTCTGATCCTAGCTTCACCAACCAAGATAGTGTCATCAACAAATTGGAGGTGGGATAAGGTGGTTATCCTGCCCTTCCACTTCCACCCCTGTATTGCATTCTGAGAGACTCGGTATTTAAAGAACCGCCCAAGCCCTTCAGCCATGAGAATAAACAAGTAAGGAGAGATTGGATCTCCTTGTCGAAGCCCTCTAGATGCTCCAAAAAGCTCCGTTGGAGCTCCATTAACAAGAACCGAAAAGGAAGGCGTAGTGATACAGCTTAACACCCACCTAATCCAATCCTGTTTGAATCCAAAAGCCGAAAGAACTTTTTGCAAAAACCTCCAGTTAACCCTGTCATAGGCTTTTGCAAGGTCAAGCTTGATAAACATAGCCCTCTCATGAGAACATTTCATAGAGTGAATAGCTTCAGAAGCTATCACTACACCATCAAGAATTTGCTTGCCTGCCACAAAGCCTCCTTGTTCCTCCGAAATAAGATTGGGAAGGAGCCCTTTCAACCTTTGCGCAATGAGCTTAGTAATCACTTTGTAGACAACATTGCAGAGCGCAATGGGTCTGTACATATCTAGCTTATTTGCCTGCTCCTTCTTCGGAATTAGCACCAGGAAAGTAGCATTCAATGCACGAAGCATTTCTTTGCTAGAGTAGGACTCCTGTATAACACTTAACAGGTCTTGCTTAATTATATCCCAGAAGTCTTGGAAAAAATCAGCAGGAAATCCATCAGGTCCAGGGGCTTTACCTCTCTTCATACTAAAAATGGCATCCTCCACTTCAGCCATCGCAATCGGACGCAAGAGACCTTCATTCATTCTATCGTCCACCAAGGACAGGATACAGGACAACACTTCATTTTCTGCTCCTTCATCTACCAAAGCATCGCTGTCAAAAAGCTCTGAGAAATACCGGACAACGTCTCTGCTAATAGCTGAAGAGGAGGAGAGGTGTGTTCCATCCTGTGTAATGAGAGAAGTAATAAAATTACCATTTCGCCTCCCTTGCACGGATTTGTGAAAAAAAGCCGTATTCTTATCTCCTTCCTGGAGCTAGTCATTTCGCGACTTCTGTTTCTAGTAGATCTCTTCCCGAAGTTCCCACTCAGCAAGCGAATTAGCCGCTCTAGCTTCCTGGAATCGGAGGTCTTCCGAGAGTCCATTTTCTCTGATCTGCCTAGTTATGCTATCCAACTGATCTTGTGCTATCTTCTTTTGGCTCTGTAAGTTGCCAAAACAAGTCCTATTCCAAATCTGTAATTTCCTTTTGACATACTGAAGCTTTTTCAGGAAAGAGTACATATCTGTGCCATAAGGTGGATCTCCCTGTCTCCACCATTGACCAATAAGATCATGAAGAGAAGAATCCCGAAGCCACATCAACTGGAATTTGAAAGGGCGTTTTTTTGGGCTCCCAATCTGGCCTATGGAAAGTTTAATAGGCCAGTGGTCCGAGCCCTTCCAATCCAAGATCTCGCTTGTGAGGGTGAAAGCACTGGATTTCCAAAAAGAAGAGACTAGAAATCTGTCAAGACGTTCAGAAATGGCCTCATTACCTGTCCGACGGTTGCTCCAAGTAAAAAGTCCGTTGGAGGGTTTCACATCTGAGATACGAAGCATTTCCATGTGGTGGCGCATACACTCAGAAGAAGAGCCTAAACGGTTAAGTCCACCCCGCTTCTCCTCCAAGCTAATAACAGCATTAAAGTCCCCAGCTAATATCCATGGCAAGAAAGGAAAACATTGCCTGATGTACCGGATATGTGCCCAAAGCTGTTGCTGCCCTCCTATGTCAACAGGTGCGTAGACTGAAGTAACCAAGCATAACTCACCGGTTTCCAAAGATGAGGCCACCATTGACAAGGCCGAAATACAGGAGAACCAGTGTTGTGGCAAGATTCTCCTTTGATCCCATCCCATAGCAAGCCCTCCCGAGCTGCCTTTAGCTCCCACACATTGCCATTGCCCAATCTGCCAAAAATTTGGCATACAAGTAATAAACGATTCCACTGAGAGTTTCGTCTCCTGGATACAAAAAATATCTGGAGAGTGCTTCCAAACCAAACTACGAATAGCTTTTTGCCTGGGGTAGCTATTCAAACCCCTTGCATTCCAAGAAAGAACTATCATTGGGTGGTTTGGGGGAAGTGCTCTTCCATGGTCTTAACCACTCCGGATTCCACCAGTAAATCACCTGTAATTTTGAGTTTGTCTTGATCTTTTCTCCTTCCAACCTTAGGATTACCAGCTGATGTGGCCTTCTTGAATTGTTTTTGACTTAATCCAAGGGCCAAAGCAGAATTTTTGTCTTTTTTCCAAGCATCCCCCTCCTTGACCAAATCTGCCCATTTGACTTCCTTCTCCTTGATCTCAGTCTCACTCACAGGCTGCCCTCCCTCTAGTCCTAGAAGTTCGGCTGGGGGGGTTTGATCCATCCTATCTTGGTCTTCCATGGGCTCTGGACAAAGCATCTGCTGCCCTGAAGCTTCCCCTAAATCCTGGAGAAGAAAGCCCTCTTCAACCACCATATTATCAAGGGCCTCAAACTTGTTAAAACCCTGTTCCAAATTCCTCTCTACAGCTCCTCTCCTAGGTCCTCGACCTCTTGCACGCTTCCTGACTGGAATAAAGTCCTCCGCTCCACTATTAAAAGGATCAGCAGATTCCTGCGCTACACTCCCTGCAGCAGGATTTTTGCCTTTACTAATGCTGTCCTGTTGGATTTTAGTTCTTTGAATCTGTGCCGCACTCCCAGGTAATTTATCCGCTGAAACTGAAGAGGGCTTTGAGCTCTCTGTCATTGGTACTTTCTCTTTGGCAGCCAGAGGGCATTGTCTATGAAGATGTCCATAAACATGGCAAATTCTGCACCTGAAAGGAATAGACTCATAGTCTATCTGCTGAATCCATGTCAGGGAACCTAGACAAATCTCCAGTGAATCAGGGAGAGGTTTGGTTAAATCCATGTCAACACACACCCGAGCATATGTAATGAATTTCTTATCAAGAGATTGATGAGCTATCGCTGTTGGGGTTCCCAGCAGAGCCGTTATCTGTCTGAGAATGTCTTCTCGCCAAAATTCCAGCGGCAACCGTGGAAGCCGCACCCAGACCGGGACACACGCTGGAAGTTTCTCAGCCGTGTTGAAACCCACATGCCATGGTTTTAAAAAAAGACCCACCCTTTCATAAAAGTAAGGGCCTCCTTCGAAAATACGATTACGATCCGCTACAGAGGAAAAACTTACCAGAAAGTAATTGTTTGCTGCCAGCATAATGTCAAAATCTCCATGAACTGCCCAGGAGCGCCTGATCCAAGCTTCCAGAGCCGGCTGAGGGATTCTAATTCCCAGGAATTTTCAAATTAAAGTATGAGAAGAGAGGTATTCAATGTCCTCCTGAATTGTTTCCTGTGGAATAACCAACACTGGTCGTTCCTGCCTTCTGAGCAAACATCCGTTTACCTTATTCAGTTTTACCCTATCTCCAGAAAAGAATGCAGTTTTGCCCACGTCCCGTCCTCCAAAGGTCGCACCAATCAAACTGGGCCCTGTTGGCGGGTCGCCTGTCAACGGGTCGCCTTCATGCCCTTCGCCGTGCCCTTCCTCGCGCACAGCGATCTTATGTTCAAGAATCACCTAAACTTCTTCTTCTTATTATTTTGTTCTCTCCATATAATATTTAAAATTAATAAGTATTAAAAATTTGGATTTATAATTTATTTTTATATTATTTTTTCACATAATTTTGATATAATTTTATTAAAAATTCTATCAATTTTTATTTTATTTTTAATATCATAATTATTTGGAAAAATTATATTTAATTAATTATAATAATCAATAGATATTTTTAGTGTCAATGATTTAGTAATTTTCATTAAAATTGAATAATATAATGTTCAATTTATTTTCCATGTGTTTCATTTTTAGTGACTTTGCACCTTATACCAAGTTTTACTCTATTTTATTTTAAGTGTTACTTTATGTTATCATAAGTTTTTATGAACTTGAGATCTAATTTAAAACATTTCAATTTTGTTATATATATATAATTTTTAGGTATTTATTATTCATTATATTGTATGATTTTAAAGTGTTTTGTATAGTTGTAAATTATTGTTTTGCATTATAATCTACAATTTAAATCCACCATTAATTATATTTGTATAATTGAATGGAAAAAATATAATAAAATTAATATTTACATTAAAAAAATATTTAATTGATAAATTATATGATTATAAAATGTTTGTGTAGTTTTTCATTATTAATCCATTTTTGAATAAGATATAATTACAAACTTAAGAATGATATATAATTACAATTTTATTTATAATTAATATTAACAATAATATGATCAAACAAAACTATATAATAATTAGTATTAGTATGGGACCTACTAAATTAGTGCATAATCATGGCTTTTGTGTGTGTTTATTTTATTGGCGCATATCTCTAATGTCATGTAAATGTTGAGTATCATATCCACCTATACAGAAGCTGCAACAACACCAGCATTTTGGAGTTGAGCTATTTGTTGTTATAAAAACCATGCATTGGGCTGGCATTGGGGACGACCAACCCACGGGGCATATCACCCATTCACTTTCCCAGTAGTAGTTATTGAGGTTACCAGAATAAGATTTTTTAGATGGATTTTATCCCATGTTTTCTATAGTTAATATTATTATTATGTTTAACTTTTGTATTCTATAGTTTATTTAATAGAAGTAATTTTTACTTACTTAAAACTAATGATATATGAGTTAAATATAATGTGCTCTGAAGTTTGTCATAATTTAATTGTAATGTGTTCATAAGTTTGTCATGTTTTACTTATCATTTTATCTTTGTCTATTGAATGCTCTAATACATGACATTAAGCTGCTTATTTATATATTCTAGCTTCTCAAGTAAATTGGTCTCAAATAGATATGATGATTATTTTCAAATGTCTAAATCATAGATTTCACTCTAATATTTATCTGGAATGTCCAATTTCATTAATTTTAGAATTTATGATTATATATATATATTTATATTTCTTATAATTAAAAAGGATGATTTTGAATTAGAGTTCTTTATGTTATTTTATTATTATTTTAATGTTATATTATTAGATTTTTTTGTTTGATATATATTTATGTCTTGATTCATTTTAGATTTTTATATTAATCCACTTAAAAATAATCAAAAGATGGATTTATCATTACATCAAAAAGATGTTATTTTAGATATATCCAAATCTTTTGAAGTAGCAAAATTTAAGTTAGAAAGGACTTAATATTATTAAATATAAATCTCTGTTATGATACATAGTATAAGCTAATTCGACATGTGGAACTATACAATTAAAACTGTTGAGATGTCATCAATTAAAATATGTATGAGTGAACAGGTATGACAAAGTTAAAAAAATATTGGATTTTTATTAATTAACAAAAAAAAAAAATAGTCACTAACTTGAAAGACTTGTCACCACCTTGCAATTTTAAAAACTTATCAATGTCACTTCATAAAATATGTCACTTTCAATGTGTCAAAATAATCTCCATTAAATGGAATTATCCATTGGATTGATTAATACGTTTAATAATGCATCATTTTTATGGCCAAAGAAAAATCTTAAAGCAATGTTTTTTTGAATCATTATTAATTACAAATCTTTCCTCTTATAATGAGAAAGAATTTGCAAAAATGCATTTGTATTGAAATTGAAATTATATTTGTGTATTTTATCCTTTTAGCAACCAAAATGAAAGCTTATATAATTTAAATTAGAAATTATATTTTTATGGGTTTCATTTGCCCCATAAGTTAGGATTAAGAAAAAGTGGCACCCTCCATTGTTGTTCCTTTGTAGTGGAGGTTGACCCTAATTACATTTCTCAAAGTATTAATATGTAATTGTTGAGAGTTTTATATTAAAATTGATGTAGATATGATGCATGGTATGTAAAATTTATTGAATCCTTCTTACATATTAAGTTATTATTAAAGTGTTCCATGTACATATGCAATTTTTTAGTGTTTTCTTAAATCTGACATATAAAGTTAATAGTTAATCCAAATCATTTCATATATGTAGAACAATTATAAAGACATCTATTAAATGTATGAAATGATTTAAATAGAATTTAGAGAATCTATCAAAATTTTGATTTTTTCAAAGTCTTAATTTGTAAGATGACTAGCCACTTCTCTTTTTATGACTCTCAACAAACTTTACCATCATATGTAGCAACAATGACATTTGAAAGATGGATGCATTGAAACCTATGTAATACAAGCCATAGACCTATCCAATTATGTTGTCTATTTCATGTGGTTAATAAGGTACCCTCAGGGAGTTTTATAAATCCCTCACAACTATCAGGTGGATAGTTTCTATAACTATCATAATCTTTATCTAATCCTATTAATTAAGACATGTCATTCTAATCAATATCATCCTCTACATTTATAGATCAATATAACTAACTTTCCCATATTTTGTGGGTATATTGGATGATGCATTATATTTTACTGAATATTTTATGTTATTATCATTATTTTTTCCTTGGGGATATATATTTTCTTTTCTATTTGTAGGTATTTTATTTTTCAAAATTAAAATAGGTGTGTCTTGGAAATTGAATGCAATATGATCATCATTCAAATCAAGTGTTAAATTCATTTATCTTGCTCGCATTGTATTGAGCCAAATTAATGTCAACATAGAATATATTGCGACAAACTTTAAGACCAAGGGTTAAACATGATTGAATGGAATATGTTGTAAGTGGTTCGAGTAAAGTATTCTTAGTCAAATGTTCAAGGTTGCATCTAGTATATCTTAGAAAAGTAAGATTACATAAATTACCTTCAAAAGTGTTATCAACCATGATATTGTTGCATTGTTTTCCTTTTATGTGAAGGTTAACGATCGAAGGTTCAAAGGTTAAAATAAAATTATTAGTTGGCCCATGTTGCAAACCTTGTTGTCATATTACTCTTTTGATGTGCACATATATGAACTTATTTTCTTGGTAAACTTACTTTAGATAACTCCTTGCTAGGAAATGACATGTTACTTGTAATGAGTTTTTATTTTTTGGGCAAGGACACAAATTTTGGAGTTAGTTATCTTTATGTAGGAGATGAGACAACTTTTGGATTAGGTTTCTCTTGCATAAATAATGTTGTAATTGTTGTAATGGGTTCCTCTTATGTAGGAGATTTTACAATAGTTTAAATACTTTCCTTTTTCGAGGGAGATATTACAATGTCATTAGGGTGTGTTTTAAGCCCAATATGATCTTTATTGATAAGGATAATAATCTTATCTTTCAAAGCATGACATTTTTTTATTGAATATTCTTTCATTCTATGATAAACACAAAAATATTTAGCCATATGTAGATTATGTGAATGATATTTAAGGAAAATGGCAGGTAATACTTCCTTTATACCATGCCTTTGGATATTATCCTTGGAGAAATATAAAGCTTAATTAATTATTGTGTACTACCTAGGAAAGGTGTAGGACTAAACATAGGCTTCTTTTGTTTCTTAACCCATTATGACGATGAAATATTTTGAGACACATGGTTTTTAACTAGGGACCTAGAAATTGGAGTATTATAAAACATGATTAACCCCTTGAATATATGCAAAATCCTTTGTAGTGAAATAACCTCATAAAAAACTATTTGAAAGACATGCAATTATGATAAAGTAATTTTTTTTTGAGAGGAAATATAAAGGCCCTCCAAAAAATACATTACTTTTCAAAGTTTTTTGGTTGCTAAATATTTTGATACTACGAGTATTGAATTGTAATATGTAATCATTAAAGATTTAGATTTTCCTTAATGAAGAGAAGGAAGACATTCAAATGTGACCTTTAGTATCTTATTGTGAATGTATTGACAAACTCAAAATATGTGTAAAAAGAGGCATTAGAAAAATGATGAAACCAAAATAAATCTATATTAGTAAATATTTTGTGGAATGTTATGAACAAAATTATATCAATATTAATATATTTCCCAATAAAAGCCACAAAGTACTTAAGGTGAAAAAAAGGATCACCCCTCCCATAAAACAATGAAAATTTTGGCATTGTGAAATCATGAGGCAGTGGTGATGAATTTCACACACTATGAAATTTCCATGTATAACATTAGAATCAACCCAAACATTGTATTCATTTCTCTTTAAATGAAGATGGTTTTAGTACTTTCTTCTTGTGAAGGATATATTACAATACCATTAGGGTGTGTTTTAAGCCTAATTTGATCTTTATTGATAAGGCTAATAATCTTATCTTTCAAATCATGACAACTGTTTGTTGAATATTCATGCATTCTATGATAAACATAAAAGTATTTAGCTGTATGCGGATTATGTGAATAATATTTAACTCAAATGGTAGTTAATACTTCCTTTATAACATGCCTTAGAATATTATCCTTGGAGAATTATAAAGCTTAAGGAACTATTATGTGCTAACTAAGAAAGGTGTAGGACTAAACATAAGTTTGTTTTGTTTCTTAACCCATTATGGAGATGAAATTTTTTGAGACACATGGTTTTTAACTAGGGACCTAGAAATTGGAGTACTATAATACATGATTATCCTCTTGAATATATGAAAACCCATTTTTAGTGAAATAACCTCATTAAAAATTATTTGCAAGAGTTGCAATTATGATAAAGTAGTTTTTGTTTGAGAGGAAATATAAAGGCCCTCTAAAAAATATATTATTTTTCAAAGTCTGTTGGTTGCTAAATATTTTGATACTATGAGTATTGAATTGTGAATTGTAATATTTAATCATTAGCAGGTTTATATTTTCCTTACTGAAGATAAGGAATACATGCAAATGTGACATTTGGTATCTTATTGTGAATGTATTGACAAAATCAAAATATGTGTGCAAAGAGGCACTAGGAAAATGATGAAACCAAACTAAAGCTAGATTAGTAAATGTTTTGTCAAATATTTTGCACAAAATTATATCTTAATAATATATTTCCCAATAAAATCCAAAAAGTACTTAAGGTGCACAAAAGGATCACCCCTCCCATAAAACAATGAAAATTTTGGCAATGTGAAATCATGAGGTAGTGGTGATGAGTTGCACACAATATGATATTACCATGTATAACATTATAATTAACCCAAACATTTTATTCATTTCTCTCTAAATAAAGATGGTTTTAGTACTTTCCTCTTGTGAAGGAGATATTACAATATCATTTGGGTGTGTTTTAAGCCTAATATGATCTTTATTGATAAGGCTAATAATCTTATCTTTCAAATCATGACATCTATTTGTTGAATATTCATCCATTTTATGATAAGTTCAAAAGTATTTAGTTGTATGTGGATTATGTGAATAATGTTTAACTCAAATGACAATTAATACTTACTTTGTAATGTGCCTTAGAATATCATCCTTGGAGAATCGTAAAGCTTAAGGGGCTGTTGTGTGCTACCTAGGAAAGGTGTAGGACTAAACATAAGTTTTTTTTATTTCTTAACCCATTATGGAGATGAAATCTTTTGAGACACATGGTTTTTAACTAGGGACCTAGAAATTGGAGTACTATAATACATGATTAGCCTCTTGAATATATGAAAACTCATTTTTAGTGAAATATCCTCATTAAAAATTATTTGAAAGAGTTGAAATTATGATAAAATAGTTTTTATTTGAGAGGAAATATAAAGGCCCTCCAAAAAATATATTATTTTTCAAATTCTGTTGGTTGGAAAATATTTTTATACTACGAGTATTGAATTGTAACGTGTAATCATTAGCAGGTTTAGATTTTCCTTACTGAAGAGAAGGAAGACACTCAAATGTGACCTTTGGTATCTTATGTGAATATATTGACAAACTCAAAATATGTGTACAAAAAGACACTAGAAAAATGATGAAACCAAACTAAAGCTATATTAATAAATATTTTGTGAAATGTTTTGAAAAAATTATATCATTATTAATATATTTCCCAATAAAATCCACAAAGTACTTAAGGTGTAAAAAAGGATCACCTCTTCCATCAAACAATGAAAATTTTGGCATTGTGACATCATGAGACAGTGGTGATGAATTACACACACTGTGATATTACCATGTATAACATTAGAATCAACCCAAACATTGTATTCATTTCTCTCTAAATAAAGATGGTTTTGGTACTTTCCTCTTGTGAAGGAGATATTGTAATGTCATTAGGGTCTATTTTAAGACTAATATGATCTTTATTGATAAGGCTAATAATCTTATCTTTCAAATCATGACATCTGTTTGTTGAATATTCATGCATTTTATGATAAGCACAAAAGTATTTAGTGATATGTGGATTATGTGAATAATATTTAACTCAAGTGGTGGTTAATACTTACTTTATAATGTGCCTTGGAATATTATCCTTGGAGAATTGTAAATCTTAAGGAACTGCTGTGTGCTACTTAGGAAAGGTGTAATTTACTTAAATTATAAGGGACAGGTGATGTAAAATCATATAGCCCATATGGAGAAAGTATTTCCTATTGAAAAATGAAAAATGGAAGCCTTGGATGATACACTAGTTATAAATGACATAAGATGGTGGGAAACACAGAAGGCACACATTTAGAATTTGAATAATTTAGTCATACTCTTTCAGACATGATACATTCAAGAAGAAAGAAAGTTTAATGTTCTCCTAGAATATAAAATCAAAGGAAGCCCTCGTCAACACATAAACCAATGTGAAAATTATTGGAGGCAGATCGGAGAGATACCTCAAAATCTTTGGGTTCAATATTTTTTTGGACTTTAATAAAGATAATGTGATCATGGTACATGCACCATGAAACATGTGGAGAGACTTATGGTTGGGACTAGATCATTAAGGATGTTTGTTTCACCTTTAATGTTTGGGACTAAGACAATAGAGTATGCTACACCCTGAGAAAAACTAAATCTTTCTTAACATCATATGATGAAGAGACCATAACCTGATTTGGAAATTAGACAAC
Source organism: Torreya grandis (assembly GCA_037957365.1). Taxonomy (NCBI): domain Eukaryota; kingdom Viridiplantae; phylum Streptophyta; class Pinopsida; order Cupressales; family Taxaceae; genus Torreya; species Torreya grandis. Next base: position 414,536 of record JARHVA010005276.1, on the reverse strand, counting down.
TACAAAAAAAATAAAAAAATAATGAAGGTTCTAGATACATCGTATGAAACCATTCCCATTGGATGTTACAAAATGAAGAAATAAAAACCTGAAAAAGAAACATAAAACAATTCATATCATATTAACTACAAAGTTGAAGAAAGAGAAAGAGAAGTAGTTGAAAATAATGAAAACAAGACAATCTATTTTATTATCAACCATTAAAAATCAAGGAAGAAAACATAATATATAAATTGGATCCCAAATTGGCTAAAATTAGAGATCATTGGGAAGAATCAACAATCTTAAAAATGATATAGCTATTAAAAGAATATGAAGACATTTTTCCAAAGAAATTCAAAATGATATATACATCAAACCTAAGTTAGGAAAAAGAATTCAGTTAAATCCAAATGTAAAACCTATAAAAAAGAGATCTTACCGATTAACCCATAATATGAAGCTCTCAAAGTAAAGACAATATTTGATAAAATGCAGAATAACTTAGTTGTGGGAATCATAAAACTAGTAGAAGATGCAAAATAGATTAGTATAATTTTCTTAAAAATAAATATGAGAGATAATAATTTGTTGATTTTAGAGTTTTGAATAAAGTTTACATTTATAATCCATGTCCAACACCATTCACCTATGAAATCTTGGAAATTATTTTGTGAAGAGACACATATTCCTTTATGGATGAATTATCATGATATCGTCAAGTTTATTTGGATAAGTAAGACATATCCAATACAACATTTTCCAATAAATGGGGTTTATTTATGTATACAGTCATTCCATTTGTCCTAAATAACACCTCATTTATGTTTATTCAATTCATGATCAATACCTTTAAATATTTTATCTACAATTTTTTGGAATTATATTTAGACAATGGACTATCTATGGATTACTAGAATATAACATCCAAGCACTAAGAATCATCTTCAAAATATGCCACATGGTAAAAATAATTTTAAATATAAACAAATACATATTTTTGACATCGTTTGGATCATTGTTGGGTCATATAGTATGTGAATAAGAATTAATGATTGATCCCATAAAAAAAAGCATAATTGTAAACTTAACGCTACCAAAAATAAAAAAAAATATGTCTGCACATTGATAGGATACACAAATTATCACCATAAGTTTATAATAGATTATCCCACGATAAATGCACCAATAGAAGAATTACTAATAAATTAAAGTAATAAATTGATTGATTGTAATAAAGAGTGTCAAGATGCATTTGAAACATTCAAAAAAAATTATAAATTCCCCAATATTAATATACTATAAGGTTACCCTCCATGTACATGTTGACACATCATGGATAGCAATAAGCACAGTATTGGCTCAACCATAGGAAAACATGATTTACTGTATATCCTTTTTGAGTAAAAAACTAGCCAAAGCAAAATAATATTACAACACCATAGAGGGAAGCATTGGTAATGGTGTCTTCTCTTAGAAATTTCAAACTATTTACCCACTACATATAAAGAAAAATTGGAAATAGACAAAAATAAAGAGGCAGTAGAAACCAGATAAAAAAGCAATAATAGGCAACTGAATAATCCACACAAAAATTGACATCTTTATTCCCCATTCATACTTCCCAAACTCTACCACCTATCCCCCTACACCATCCACATGTCAATCCGCTGTAGCTACATAATTTCTCACCTTACAAGACTCACTCACACAAATAAATGCTATATTAGCAAAACACCAAAATACTATAACCATTTAGTTGGCCCAAGGAATGACAGATCCTACACCACAAGGAACTAACATCCACCTTTAAAAATTATCTCCAATGTAGAAACAACATTTGGGTACCATTCTTCAAGATAGTGAAAATCACGATTGGATGGAGAGATGTGTTGTTCTGGAAGAGTCCATTCATAAAGTTATACAAAGTATCCCCAACGCATAACCAAAATATGATTTTGATCCAAAGATGCCATTGGAAGAATGCCTATATGAGACAATTTAAAACATAATCAAATATCAAGTACTACCAAAGGTAGATAAGCAAACCAAAAGGGAAGTTGCAGTTGAAGAATTGAAGTTTGAATATAACACAAATACATTAGTGGAGAATTATAAACATTGACACACATTAAATAAAAATTTATTTCTTCCTTTAGTAAATCAATTTTAGATGTTGTAACATATTTTATGTTTGCTCTCCGGTGGACAACAACAACTTAAGTTAAAAATAAAGATATAGATGCCTTGGAGGAGGAAATTAATCAAGAAACTGATAAATACGACATCACAAAGGATTCCATGAGTGCATAGAAGAAAAAAAATATTTGGGGTATCATTTTATTAATAAATAGGAACACCATGATCGCATCATCATAGACCTAGATGGATCTAGCATAATTTAATCAACCAATTTATTTAGAAATTGAAAGAAGTTACTAAAGAGATAAATACTTTCTAAAATTTGATTGACAGTCATCCACCACTTAAAAACATTACAATATAAGTCCAATAAAATATTTTATTAGAGAAAAAAGCACAGTGGGGAATTAAATATCTCATAGCATGGAAATATTTTGAGGCCAAATTGACTGCCGATTATTAACATTTTTTGTAAATAGATAAGAGTTCATAAAATTGCAAGATTAAATATTTTTATTTGTCTCTAGGACAAGAAAAGGTATAAGTCTAAGGATGATGTTGGATGGATTATTCATTGGATTATTGAGCATAAAAATAAATCTCAAAAGCTTACAATCATACCATGGCAACTAACAACTTAAAAAATCATTTGTGGTATCGATTGTACTTCACAACATCTCATAAAGAAGAACAAAAATGTATAGCCATGAGGAAAATATGTGTCTATTGATATTTTGTATTGTTTTTAGTCTTAACAATGAATTATAAGTAGAACATCCTAACATCCAATATTTGATATATTTTGAATCCTAAACTGAATTTGATTTAGATATATGTAATTGTGCACAATATTTTAAAGGGAATTAAATATTATGTTATTATCTACAATATGGACTATTAGTGTTATGTTTATATATGTTTAAATAATAAATTTATGTTAAAATAACCTAAGAGATACTTCCCCTTGTATAACATCAGTATCATCTTAGACAATCAAACTGTGAACTCATGACATATCATAGATTTTATGTCAACAATGCTTTTTATATTTCAATATTGTGCTTGTCATGTTCTCATGGGTCATTGGGGCAGCCTTCAAGTAATTTATTCATCTCTTCCTATATGTATATCATGATGATTGGATGGTTTATGAATTTGTGAAGGATCACCACACCAAATTGTGCCTAATGTTTAAATACTATAGAAAATAAAAATTTTATTTGAATTCTAAGAAGTGTGTTGTTGTGATGCCTTTTAAAACTCTACTTGGCCATATCATCTATTAATATGTCATGAAATATTAAATCATCCCTTAATTTTTGTTATTGTACAACTAGAATTGTTAACCACATAACAAGATGTGCATATGTTGATTGGTCGCACAAGTTATAATCATAAGTTCATTGGGAGATATGCCAAAATTTGGTAACACTATAATATTTATTGAAGAAATATGGAATATTTTTATGGATAAAATTTAACAACACGAGGCATTTGACACTCTCAAATATAATCTCACAAATGCACTAGTTTTACAAGTTTTAAAGTAGACACCTTGTTCCATATCCATGTTGATGCATCAAGATAAGCTATTGGTGCCACTCTACCACAATTGTGGGATGATAGAGTTGAGCATCTTATATAATTTTATATTTGGAAGCTCACTCTAACAAATCAAATCAACATAAAAACTAAGAACAAAGCCCTCATAATGGTCTATGTTCTTCAAAAATTATGTCAGTACTGTCTTGATAATCCATTCTTATTATTCACAAATGATGAAACACTCAAATATATCATAAATAATCCTTTATTGCATGAGATAATTTTCATGTGGATGTTTTTATTCCAATAATTCTAGTTTTGAATAGTTTTTAAACCAGACAAAAAATTTGTTTTGATCATTTATACTCGATTAACATATCTAGGAAGATGCAAAAAACCTAGAGGATGGCATTTCAAATTTCCAATTGTATAGGATATAGTTTTTCTTGAGGACCTTTCGTAGATCACCACATTACTCACCTCACAAATTTACCAAAATGATTGGAAAGTAAAGGACAAGAAACAAGTAGAAGTTTGTGCAACACCTTACCAATTAATTGGTGGAAAGATCTAAAAATTGGGATAGTAATAGGTTTTTAAGGTGTTATGCTCTGGATCATGAACGTGATAAGGTTTTGTGTGATGGGTACGAGGGTTTTTCAGGTGGCCATTATGGTAGGGAGGCCACTACAAGTAAAGTTTTTTTGGTAGCTTATGGGGACCAAAATTTTTCAAAGACACAAATGAATATTGTTAAAAATATGTGGGTTTTTAATGGATTGGTAAGCCCAACCACATGACGAGATGCCAATTTTTCTTGTTTCTACTTAGTATGCATTTAATAAGTGGGTGATTGATCTTGTATGACCCAACCCTCTAGATGATAATAGAACTAATGTGTGTTATAGATTAATTAAATATGGGTGGAAGCTGTTGTAACAAATATTTTACTAATATATAAACAACACATGATTTTTTGGGAGGAATATTTTTACCTGCTAAGGTTTTTCTTTGATTTTAACAAATTATTGAGCACAATTTTTTTGAATGAGATGGTGCACATTTTATTGTCCGAGTTGATGATCTCATACCATAAGACTTCCCCTTACCAATCTCAAGAAAACAATACCACTGAAGCATTCAACAAGATTCTCGATCAAACATTAATAAATATATGTGACATGGGGTACATGGATTAAGATGATCACTTTTATGTGATATTATGGGCATACCACACCACTTTTAAGTGCTTCAACAAATCTACACCTTTTCAACAAGTGTTCAGGATGGAAGTAGTTTGCCCATGGATTTTTTGATACCATCTCTTTGTAATGCGTGTGTTATAGATTTGGATGACAAGGAGTCTCATGATGCATGCCTCAAATAACTCATGAATCTTGACAAGAAGTGCATTATATCAAGGTGGAGCCAAGAAGTAGAGAAGGCTAGACAAAAGGTCTAAAATTACAAGAACATTAAAGTGAATTTCAAGCACAAGGATGCACATGTTTTTCTATATCATTCTAAATATGCCAAGATTTTACACAAATTATAGATTCACTAGATGGGGCCTTATGTAATTTACATGATATCTTAGAAATTGGTGCATGCAAATTGTACATGTTATATGAAAAAATGTTCCCCAAGAATTTCAATCAAAATAGGCTCAATCCTTATCATATGTAACTAATGCCTAAGCAACTTAATAATAATAATGTGTATGCCATAATATTATTTCCTTTCAAAAATGTTGCAGAAATCAAAAACATTCTTCATTTTGATGATCTATGCCACTTCTCTATCACCAAAGATAATTCCATCAAATTTTGGAGGAGTGATATGTTTCAAGTCCCTAAACAATTGAGCCTTGAACAAACTTATCTTAGTCTTATAACCATCAAGTTACACTTTGTATATTTAGTAATCAAGTTCTATGTGCCCACCAATTTGAAGATCATGCTGGTTGAAAATTTTCTTCCTCATTTCGATTTTTATTTCCTTTCCTTTTACCATCCTCTTTTATCTTCATTATTATTTTTCCCAAAACTTCTTACTTAAAATTAATCATATAGTCACAAGTTTATATAAACATTACAAAAATATCTCATCTTGATTGTCTTTCATCATTCTCATTGCCTCCATTCCCATTACAACTAATGTGAATCATAGTACCTTTAAAATAAAATTTGCATGTTTTATTATCAATAAAGATTTCATGGTCTATTATCAATATAAGATGTATAAGAGCCCCAAGCATTGAAGTTTGGATTTAATATTATAATATAAAAAATCCTTTTTAGTGTTCCTTGTAAAAATAATAATGTATTATTCTAGCTAAGTGAAAAAAAAAAAAAAAAAAAAAATTCTAGTCAACCTACCATGTCATTCCTTAGGTGTTCGCTGAAATTAGAAATACGTTGATCAAAATATGATATAATTTCCTAAGCTATAAATGAACTTCCAGTATAATCATCACCTCATCATCTCATCATTTACTGCAGCGTATGAAAATTAACAGTATTTCAATATAACTTTAAACTGGAAAAGTAAGCAAACAAAGCAATGAAAAAAAGTTTTAAAATTCATAACCCCACTAGTTTACAAGTAAAACAATCGAGAGATATTTATAAATATATTATGTTATTATAATTCAATATACATAATCATATAGATGTCATATTTGTAATTCGGAAGAGAATGTCGTCATAAAATGGAACGGAGACCCTTACGAAAAATTTTATGTGAAAAAATGATATCATAAGTTAGCATCTAATATGAATCCCCACTATCCATACAAAATTTCCTAAGGCTAAACCTTTGTATTACTTTGAAGAAATAAATAAATTTTTTAAGATAGAGTTCAAAGGATTGGATTTTTTAATGAGTTTTATTTAAGGAAAATTATGAAACTTTAAATTATTTTTTTTTTCACTATAATTTTATTTAAAGAATTTGGCTATAATTTTTAATTAAAATGAAAAGATTTTGGGTGGTAACATGTTTTATTTAGGAATTAATGATAAATTAAATAAAAGAAATGGAAGAATAAATTAAAATATATTTTAGATATGGTTCCATATTTGATTATATAAAGTTTATTAAAAAAAGAAAGAATAAAGTCTTTAAAAAGTTAAGTTTTTCGAAAGACATCATAACTTTTAAAATATAGATGTTTTTTCAAAAGGTTTTTAAGGTAAAAGTCCCACTCTCAAAAAATAATATCATTGAAAGGGACTTATATATTATCTTTAAATTGAAATAATTGAAAATGAAGAGTAATTAGTTTTCACATGATGTTTAAAGAATAAAATATTATAAGTAATTATTACGTGTGTAATAATTACATATGGATAGGTGAAAATTTATATTTATGTAATTGAGAAAAATAAGAGTTGTATACATACAACTCAATAGAGATAGAGATTTAGGGGAGAAAATAAGATGGAGAGCATAAAGGTTGTTAGAACAACCTACCTAAATTAGTGTTATTGGTTTGAGGAGTTCTTATAGGAGTTAAAGTTAAACTTCTATATATTTTTAATCTTCCATTAATATATTTATTCTTTGAGAAGATCTATCTGCTTCACCCAATGGCCATGGCAACCCATTCTTTACTTCTTTGCATAGGCGATAGAGTACACTCCTCTAAACAAAAACGTTCAAGCCTATTTTCATCCTCAACTCGACCATGAGCTCCTTCTTTTAGAGCCTATAGTGCTTGATCAATTCGGATCATGACTCGAATCCATTCACTTTTGGTGGCCTCTTAAATCCTCCCTTCAACCCGGATATATCGTCAACTCTATAATATCAAAGTCTTCCTTTAACCGTTAAACTCTGTTCAAGCTTTTGCAGAGATCCTCCAACTACTCCCAAAACCATGGTCTCACCAATGACATAATCATTGTTTAGTTTGTAGTTTTATTTTTGGTAGTATTAGGTCCAATACATATTTGCTAATTTGTAGTTTTGTTTTTGATAGTATTAGGTTCAATGCAGGAGGGTTTGATTTTAATTTGGTTTATATTAGAGTTTGTATAAGTGATTAAAGGGCTTAGGTATTTGGGTTGGTGTTTATTTGTTTTTTAAATTTATTCGTTGAAAATTTTCAAATTTGTCGGTCTTGCCTATAAGTTAACTTTTATAGCAAAGTTTTTATTTAAGGTCCGATACCTTGAGTAAAGTCTTTTGACCATTCATTATGTGTGTTTAGAATATAGTGTGTCACCTTTTAATATTTCAATATTCAATTGAATTTTGTTCTATATAATTAATTGTTTTCTTTTTAATAATGAGTTTTTTAATCTACAAAATTAAAAGTCTTGATTTCATATCATTAGTGGTATGTTATAATAGTGTACAATTATTGAGAGCCAAAATAATAAAAATGAGTTAAAAGTTAAGAATTATTTTGATCAATGTAATTTGTAATAAAGAGTTTATAATTTTAATGTCATTTTTATGTTTTTATTAATTAAATATGTTAAATTTAGAATTGTTTTTATCATTTTTAAAATTAAGTGTTATGTCTAAGTCTATAGTTTTGTAAGTTAAGTCTTTTTTAAATTGTAAGTTTTAAATAAGTCTATGTTCAAAAGATATTTTGTAATAAATCTCCTTTTCAATATAAAATTTTTATTTATTGTAACAAATATATTTTTGGTTGAAACTGATGTCATCAAGATAAATTTAAGGAGGACAATATAGTCATGTAATTCCTCTCCCCATATAAACATTAAGAACATGAATGTTGAGGAATTAGTCCTCATATAATGCTTAAAAAATAAAATATTGTAAGTAATTATTACGTATATAATCATTACATATAAATAGCTAAGGATTTATATTTATGTAATTAAAGAAAATAAGAGTTGTTTATGTACAACTTAATAAAGGTAGAGATTTAGGAGAGAAAATAAGATGGAGAGAAAAATGTTGTTAGAACAACTTACCTAGATTAATGTTATTAGTTTGAGGAGTTGTTATAAGAGTTAAAGTTGAACTCCTACTAATAATATTTATGTTGTGTGCACTTTGAGCCTTCAACTCTTTCATACATTATGAGCTAAAACTTAACACTTATTTTTTCCTACACAAAACAACAATAAATTAATGATTTCTTTGAAGCACCCGAGTAATAACTTTATTAAAATAATTTTTGATATAAATCTTAAAGAAAACCCGTATCTCTTGAAAAATGGAATTATATTTATAAAATATTTTACACAAGCATTATCCAACTATACTTTTAACATCCCATAAACATCAATTTTTTTTTAGCTAAAGCTCAAGCTCTCCTAAAAATTTGAAAAGTTTTTATTAACTCATTTTTTTTATAATTACTTATTGAATGTGATTTTATTTTAATCATTAATATTTTTAAAATAAATAAAATTAATTAATAATAGCTCAACAATTATTTAAAATATTTTTTAATTCACTTTCAAAAAAAAATAAAAAATAAAAAAATCATTCTCTCATAATTATGATGAAACCAACTCCCAACTAATTTCTTAACTAACATTTAGATCATTCATCTTTATCTAAAGAAATACTAGTAACGTAAGTTTGTCCCCTTGATAAAAATGCAGGAACAAATTTGATACGCAACTAGACTCTCATAATTGGCTAGATAAAAACATGGAGCCAAAAAAAATTAAAAAGAGTTTGTGCTTTCGTTACTACGGCTTTTTTAGTCTCCAAGGTTGTTAAACCACCATAGAAACCTATCGTTTAATAATTAAAATAGAGGGGAAATTGGACACATGGTTCAATCAATATGGATGATTCTGTTTTGAATATATATATATATATAAAGCTACTTCAAGAAGATTCAAAACATTAAGAAGCATAGGTGGCTTAGATTAATTATGGAGGAAGAGCTAACTAGAAGAAAGAACACTTGGAGGAAGCAAAATGACAAATGGGTAAAGAGGTGGGATATTAGCATGCAGGAGTGCTCAAATACTAATGAAGAAATAAAAAAATATGTGAGAAGAAAATTCAAGTGCATCATGTGGACAAAACAAATGGGCCGTAAAAAGGAATACTACCTCAAAGAATTCAACCCCACAAGGGATTTTGAAGAAAAACCCTATATAGGAGCAGACATTAAGTGGAAAGTGAAAATGTTGATTGCCCAAGTTAGGATGAGCTTTCATCATCTTAGGTGTGAAACGGGTAGATGGCTAACTCCCTAAGAGGATTGGGAGGAGAGAATATGCCCCTTTTGTAACAAAGGCGTAGTGGAGACGGAATGACACTTCCTCTTGGAGTGCGAGGCATACAAAGACATCCGATACAGTTATGGTGAAACTTTGAAAATCGCCAACCTGGACACCCTGTTTGAAGCAACAAGGTTGGGTAATACGGTGAACCTCGTGATCAAACTTCACAACAAAAAGGAAGATATCAAGAAGGAAGTTCAGGCAACTTAGGGAACATTTTGTGGCTGAGGTCTCGTTTTGAAGAGGATGTGCATGACTGATGGGTCCCATACGCTGCTGCGGTCTTGTGGACATTATTAAAATCCTTCATTCATTCATCCAAATATTTAATGCCATATACATCAGTTACAAACAATAATAATAATGAGTATATTGGTCCTTCGGACAAAACATAGAAATTTTTGAGTTCAGAGAGGAGCTTCAAAGGTTTTCTGGGGTTCCTTTTTACCTCAGGGTTTTTTAGGGGTCTATTTCAAAACAAATTTCATATTTTCAGAAAATGTCTTGATATTGGTAAGCGGTCTTTTTCTGATTATTTTTATAGGGGGAACCTTTGAAGACCTGTGGGGAGCATTGCCACTCGAGGAGTCAATTACCAATGGCAAGGGAGACTCGAACATGAGATCTACTAGGTAAAGCCCACCTTCTTTACCATTGAGTCACCACCACAAGGGCTTAAAATGTTGGGATAAGCGCTTTTGATATACCGGATCTATGAATCAGAGTAATGGGGGAGCACCTTCTCGAAGTGGGATATGTGGGTGGCCCTGGGTCTGTAATGTCCGTTGAATGATTCTCATCCAAAACGTCCTGCTGTGTTTCGCGTGGTCCACAAGGAGAAGTGTGACCCCTACCTGAAGGTATCCACATGACCACTTTTTGAAAGAGTCCTCATGTATTCAATGGGAATGGAACTTGAGTTGATGAGTACAAACTACTTGTACCTCACCAATACACTAAACCCTTGAATACCATATTTTTAGAAAATGTCTTCATAACATCATATTGTATGAAAATGTCTTTTTGTTATAAGTGGAGCCAAAATTTATGTATGTATGTATGTATGTTATTTTTTTGAGACTGCTAGTTTCTATGTTTTTGATGAAGGTATAGTTTTGTGGTATTAATATTGCATGGAATTGGTTGTTTGATCTTTGGCCACGTATGTTTTTATGACTTGGTGATTTTTTTTGGTTGAATGGATCTTTGGACTATTTTATCATTTAAAAATTATTTGATAGTTTTAAAATTCATTAAGTTTTTTTATTTTTTCATATTTTTTATTTTGTTTTTTTTAATTTAAATTATTTGTTGGATTTTTTTATTTTTCTAGTAAAAGTGTTTTTTCTCTTATAATTTATTATAAAAAATAATATTATTCTTTTCCTATCTAGCATTTGGTTAATTAAGGTAGCCATCCAATTTCAACAAATTTAAATACGAGAAGAAAAGAATTTTGGATGCTCTTTGCTTCCAAGCATAGAGCCATAAAATATCTCTTCCGTCTAATAGTAACACAATCCTTAAACAAAATAAGAATATAAGAATATCTAATTATGTGCATTGAACATATAAATCATTATAAAAAATTGTTTAGTAAGATAGAAGTAAATAACATTAATATCTACTAATCATACTCACGTACAAGTGAATAATTAGATACAAAGTTATCAACCACATTTATATTATCATAAATATTTTTTCAAAATTATGATTTTAATAATCATATTTATATAAGATTATTAAAATTATAATTTTGGAAAAATATTTATGATAATATAAATGTGGTTGATAACTTTGTATCTAATTACTCACTTGTATAGGTGTTTTAAAAATTGCTAATTAATTGTAACAAGCCTTTATCCACTAATCAATTAATAAAAACTATTTAAATTCGTAGATAACAAATAAATTTTATATATTTCATTGTGTATGTCTCAAGGAATTGATATAATAATTTTGTGGAATTTAATGGAAATAAAGTTCTCATCGTCTTCACCAACATGTTTATTGCATTTCCTCTAGGTGTAGTACATTTGTATTTCTATCTCTTAATAAAATAATATAAAAACATATTAAAAGAACACGTATCTTAGTAAACATTATATAGTCCAAAAAAATCTAACATTTATAATTTTTATATTTTTAACACAAGTTAAGTTACTCATATTTTTTTATATGTTCTTCAAAATAAGAACAAACACATTCATTCATTCTTAAATAAAAATCTAAGCAATTGAATAAGTTATGAAAAAGGAGGTTGTTGTTAACATAGGGTTACAAATATTCCTTGGAAGGATTTTATTATTGAATTTTTTTTAAAACTATTATAATTTTAGAAAACTTTTAAAAAAAATATGATAATTTATCATTTATTTTATGTATATTTCAACCATTTTTTAGGTTTATATTTATCTAATTATGTACAATATATTTGTTTATTCTGTGTGGTTTAATCATTTTAAAATTAATATGATTTTGTCATAGAAACATCATAAGACATGTTAAAATGTTCTAACTACAACTAAATACTAGGGTTTAGCCATGTCTTGAGGTTTGGACAAACAAAGAGGAAACCAACTTTCACTAGCTTCCTTTTCATCTCAGGGATATATTGATTTAAGATTTTAAAAAAATGGAAAAAAAAACCATTCTATGAACTAATATATATCACATATAAATCATAATATAAAAGTCACATTCATGTTTGTCATTGGAATATAAGGGAAAATCTATCTCAATAGACTATGTTCATTTCTTAAAATAAGTACACATGGATTCACATTCTTTAATCGGGCTCAACTCATAGGTTTAAATGTTAGTTACATAGAAACAAGATGTTTTTAAATAACTTTTCATGGTGTGTATTTGTAATCAGCTTTGATTTGTAGTTTGTTGGTTAACCAAATATGATACAACATTGTATATTTTAGATATAACACACAATACAATTACAATAAATGTGCTTTAAACCAAATTTGAGTTAAAAACTAGTGAATGAACACATCACATCTTCATGCACATATATAATTAACATTTATATAAATATACTAGCCCAATTTTTATTTATTTTTAATTTGCAGGACACATAATATCATCTTCTAAACATGTATAGTAAAATATAGAGTTCAAACTTCATACAAACCAACAAAAAGTCAAAATTCAATAAATTATTATATATATGTATGTAATCCTTGATTATATCTTAGATACCACCTATGCAAAATATAATAAATAAGAGAAAAAAAATTAAGTGATCTCACAACTACATCAATCTATTGTTTTGATATATTTCATAAATTTCTTATAAAGTTTATTTTATGAAAACATAAAAAACATATTATTCTGTCGATAAAAATATAAGAACATGAAAATCCAAAATCCATAAAAAAAACACATACACATCAAAATAAAATAAAAAAAAAAATTAATAAATTAATATATTTGAAGTCTTAAAAATAAATTATAATCTATAACATTATATAATGAAAACAAAAAAATTTAAAACAAATATATGTTATAAGCCCTAAGTCTATCAAAGGACAATATATACTCCTATATTTTAAAATTATAAGAAAAATATCAAACAATGATTCCAAAAATGTAGATCGAAGAATTGGTTGACAAAAGAGTATTCCAATACTTCTGAAACAATAGAATATTTGCTCAGATTTTAATCATTAATTTTCTTTGAAAAGGGTGGTGGAATGATTCATTTCACCTTATAAGGAAAAGTTAATCCCAACGTGGCACTATGAACCTATAAGCTTGAACAAATTTTCAGGACAACCAGATGCCTTAAAAAGAAGAAACATCTCTAACACCCAAATCAGCTTTCCCAAACTATTTCTGGTCTACAGTGAGGAGCTTGTGTTGTGTATGCAATTCGGCCAGCTTGTGAATGAGATTGGTTATGTCTTCCTTGATGCCTTATTGAAGAGATTTCTCTTGTTTGGGGGTTGATCCCTTCACAGTGGCCTTGCCTTGATCTACAGGAATTATGCTCAACTTCTCATTTTTGTTGTTCTCAGCCTCTTTTGCAGAGAAACTAGCTACCTGAGGTGGGTGACTCTGTTTCGAGCTTAGCTTGTTTGGGCACCTGAGGTTTATTTTGTTTGCATTCAGTTACACATATCTTTGTGTTAAATCATTGATTGTGTCCTCTTGAACCTTTTTGAATGTTGTGAAATGTTAGACGAAAAAAAATGTTCATAAAGTATATTTGACTAGACAGTTATGAAATTACATGATATTGGATTTTGCAGGTTGATAGATTGCCAAATGGCTGGGCTATTGGACTAGAAACTATCAACATTAGAGTAAGAATAATATTAGAAGAGAAGCAACGCTAAACGCATTTCACCTACCCATGCCTACTTTCTCTTCATTGTCTTCGTCATATCTTGGTACATAGGTTATTACTCAATATGCAATTTTGTGTTCATTGTATGCACTTAGTTGCTAGCATTAAATGTTTTTCATTTGAAATATGCCCTGTGGAGGAAAATCCATGTGGTTTTTGTGTAAAGCTTTTGTCAGATCGCCAGTTGGTCCTGGACTGCTTTACCTGCTTAACGTTGGTTCATTTACAACGCTAAACTTTTAATCCACGTCTCGAGCCATAGAGCCAATATTTTTATTGTTTCCCCTGTTCAAAAATGAAAATCTTATGGTTGATGGAGGAAATCTATAGGGCCTGAACTTGTACTTTTTAAAAATCTCTCTCTCCCCTTTTTAAAAGTACTGTTGATTTGTTTCGCATATTCTCGAGATTCCATTCTAAATTTTCTTGTTTGAACGAGCGAGAAGGGTTTAGGGGATTGCATTTACCTTTTTTGTTTGTTTGTTTTACTTCTATTTTTTGTAACAAGAAGCATCACTTAGATATCAAGAAACATTAAAAGGCTTCCCTTGGGTGCTTGAGACCATCTTGAGATGAGAACATGTCTCCAAGACATGTACCCTACTCTAGGGTAGGTGCCTCTATGTTCAATGCTAAGAAATATTTCCCTTTATCTATTTTCCAAAAAAGATATCATTCATCCCAGAGTGTCTAAGCCTTTTAGGCTCAAAAATATATAGACCTTGGAGCACTAATGGCTTTCAAATAATGCTCAGTGGAAACTAGGTTATAAATATCACTGAGGTAATAATGTGGCAGGCTCTAATTCTTAGTCAAGGATAATTATAGATAGGCAGACAATGGATAAATGTTAATGTATATACACACAAAACAACAAGCATTCCTATGGATTTTAAACTAATTGTTAGTCCTTGTATGTTGCAGGTGAATGAGTATTCAAGCCTACATGCATTGGATTAAAGAATGTGTATTAATAAGTGAACTCTTTGTGAAGAAGCTCTCTTAACTATATTTTTGCTTTCCAGGTATGTCTCTTAGTTAAAATTTGTCTGAATCGTGAAAGAATTTCTGACTTGTAATTCAATCACTTATGCAAAACTGTATTACATTCCCTAAAAGTTAGAAGCAAATAGAAGACCATGCTTGAAGATTTTGAGTGGCTATTTTAAGGCATTATACTCTTCATAAAAACAAGGATACAATATGCAGCCCTGAAACTCAAAAACAAAGTTGAATTTTCATAATTCAATGACAGTAATCAACACCTTTGCACAGGTTCTCCTAGACCAAACTTATGTTCTTACTAGAGTTACAACTTAAGTTGTATTAAAGTTCTTTTAAATTTCCAGATATACTGATAGAAGATTTTGTCATTGACGTCTATGCATGTCATGTCCTTGCTGCAAGTTTTATATATAAAAATCTTTTTAAGCAAATGCAAATAAAAACATTTATGTTTGGAGTTACAAGCCTCTTAAAAATCAAACATGTCCTTGATTTTAAAACTATATTACATGTATACGCCTCCAATATTCATTCCTTTTGACAATCAATCCAATAGGATCCGTTTCATCATGATTCTAATTTATTTTTCTAGAAGGCAAATCTAAGAGAGGGGGAGGCAATCAATTGACGGTACCTAGGTATCAAAAAACAATTCAATTAGAAAAAAGAATGAATGGGGAAGATCACTAGATGGTAAGCAAATTGATGATACTCATTACACGTGACAAAGGAAGGGTTAGAAGGGCTCAACTAATGCTAAATTCCATCGCCATTGAATCATGGAAGCAACGGACTCAAATTCATGTGTATGGGAAAACAAATACGAGACTTGAGTTTAAGTTACTAGAATCATGGGTAGGAGTGGGTTTTGGCCACATGTATTAGAGTCTCCAAATTTAGGAAGTGAGGATTTAGAAATATATAGAATTAAATATATAAGGTTTTCATAAATATGATGAAATAAGTTCTTAGATAAATTAGGAAACTAGTAATACATAATTTATAATTTTATTTAGAAGTTTGTTTCATTGGTATATAGATTTTTCTAATATATTTTTAAAAAAATGTCATAAATCATAAAATCATTGAGATGAGGATTTAATTTATTAAAAATTGATATACATATTATCATATTGGATTAAAAAAAGGTGAACTAAGAAAAAATATTCATATAGAATAAAAATAGTATAGGACAATTATATAAAATGTTAATGTTTAATAAGAGCTAGTTGATTCCTAGTAATTCTACAATAATATTATTATTTTTTATTTTTAAATTTCAATTGATTGATGTGCATTTTATTTATAAATATAACATGTAGATTGTAAACATTATTTTTAAAAATCCTTAAATACATTTCTTAGGGTCTATTATATTAATAAGAAATAATTACCAAGTTATTGAAATTGTTGTCATCGTCATTACATTTCTATTTATACTCAAAAACATATATTTATAGATTTAGATTCTGGTGTATTTATTGTAGTTTAGTCTTCTAAATAGTGAGGGCCTTTTGTTATAGGGATTTTATTAACCTTTTTTGCATTTGGTGAAGGATGGTTTTCTCGTAAGTGGCCAAATAACATATTTATCAACCATCAATGTAGCATTTTTGTTTGTTGCAATGGCACCAAGATATATTGAATTTTAAAGAATTCCCTTTGAGAATCCATCAAGTTTATGTTTTTATGTACTTTGTAACAAACAATGGCTATGTGATTTGCTAGTTTTTTAGTTTTTTTTTTCGTATAACATTTTTCCCTCAAGTAGCTCAAAACATAGAGGTCAATAATTTTCTTCATGTGAGGTAAGGTTTTGTATTATATTGTTGTCTGGATATTTTTTCTTCGAGTTCATAGTAAAATAAATAAGTATTAGACACAAACAAAGCACTTCATTTTAGATTTTTCTACACATTTTCTCAACATAATTCATATTTTTACTCAAAGAAATGCTAAACCTGATTGAACATGTCTAGTAAACCTGATTTTGTCTTTTTCCATGGAAATTTGAGAAACATGAACACAAAAGTTAAGTGGCTCAATTAGAGACCCTATCAAATATAAACCTGGGCAAGTTAAACCAATGAATGCTCTTAATGGGCATTTAAAAAAAATATGTGATATGTGATTAGAGAAAGGATTCTAAACTAAGTGGGAAAAATATTTCAACCACCAAATCAAATCTCATCAAACCTTTGCTTCTTGTAGGGATTTGGCACTTTACCCCTTGTTTTCAATACTCTATTTTCTTTTATAGTACTTTTGTATTAAGCGTCACAATTGTGAAGGAAAAAATATGTTTTTTATTTATAATCTTTTATTCCCTCTTTTATAATAATTTATTGAACGTCACAATTGTAAAAAAAATGAAATAATATTATATTTAATTAAATAAAAAAATATTAGTTAACCTATGTTATAATAAAATTCTAATGAATAAAATAAAAATTAATCTATAAAATATTATAAATAATACAAACTACATTTCACTAAATAATTTATATATATGAATTTGTAAAATATAATGAATATTTTAAATTTTATTTGACTAATTTAAAATATAAATATCGATAACTAACTATACATTTCATGAAAAATGTATTGATAATTTATAATAAATCAAAATGACATGCATCACAAATCATTCATAAGGTATAAGTCAAATCAAATCATCATTTATTTAATATTTAATATTTTTTTAATTCTATCATAAAATAGGTTGCGACAAGAACTTAATACATTATTTTAGAGTTTAAAATTTTATATAATTATAACCTTTTTAAAATTATATTAATTTTAATTTTTTATATTAATTTCAACTTTATTTATTAGTTAAAATATTTGGTTATATTTTATTTATTCTCATCATTATAATTAATAATAATCATTACAGTTTTCATTACAATTAATTATATATATATATATATATATAATTATTTAAATTAAATTCAATATTTAAATAAATTAATAAAACTTGGGAGAAAATTGTTAATTAAACATGAGACATTATATTATCTAATTATTTTTAAATTATTTATCAAAATAAAATAATTTAATGAAGGTTTAAATCCACAACAAAATTTAACTCCTTCAATTTCCCTTCAACTTACCAAGTTGTAACTTAGGTGCAGTTTCTACTAATTAAAATTTAAAAAGTGCAGTTTATAGCTATATTATTTAATGTAGTTGATTTTGTTTAGGTGCCATTTCTACTAATTAAAATTTAAAAAGTGTAGTGTATAGTTATATTGGTTTAATGTAGTCGATTTTGTTGTTTTTATTATATTGATAAGTATAGTATAGAATGACATTTAAAGAATGTAATAATGCGATAGGTTAATAAAAATAGATAGTATTTAATTTTATTATTTATTTTTGTCATAATAAGTAATATAATAGTAATTATTATTATTTTTTTAAATTTAAAAAAATTAAATAATTTTTTTATATATATTTATTTTAAAAATAATTATATAATTTTGTTATTATTTGAGATAAATAAAAATTTAAAATTATTCATTAGTCATAAGGTATCATATTAACGAAATAAGTTTCATGATCGATTTTAGTAATTATTGTTGAAAAGTTGGTGAAATAGTGCTTGGTGCTGCTTACAAACAATAGAGCTAAAAATAGTTAGTGTTGAGTAGTAGAATCAATGGTTACTATAGAATAACTCCTGTCCCTACCATGAAAACCACCAAAATCTTGCCTACTCAAACCAATAGTGATATGGGGCTGCAGTTGTTCAATATAGTATTTGACTTTAAAAAAGTGGTCGAGAACAACCATGCTATATTAATTCAATAGATTCAAAACTCTACTAACAGTAACCAAATTTAGGCTGGTTGTTAATACAATTCATGTGTTAGATATAATAGCAAGTGCCCTAGGTCTTGATAAATCCTTAAAATGCATCACTACAATTTCATTGGACAAAATAAAAAAGATTGATCATGGTTTAAGGTAATTGGTGAAAACATTAAACTATGAAATTATACCGTGAATGTTATAAATTAGTTTTGATTTTTTTCTATCAATATTTGTTTATTATAATAAGCAAGTCAAAATAATACTATTTGATAAAAACAATAATACCAACAAATACTAATAATATGAGAGCTTATTTTTAAAAATGGCATGTGTCTTAGCGAAGGCTTGCATTTAACTACACAGTCTAACTACTTTAATTCCTATTCAACTTATGAAGTTTCAACTTATGTGCCAATGCTATCAATTATAATTAAAAAATAGTGGCACCTTTGGTTATAATATATTATTTTCTTTATTTTCAATGTGTTTGTTTGTGTCTTTTTTATTTTTTTAAATTAAACTACACAAAAATGTAATTTAAAATATTATTTAAAGAAGATCGTATGTTGTAATGTAGTGAAGATAGACACTTTTAATTTGAACATTAAATTTGACATATATTTAATCGTCATTTAAAAAATCATTCAATATTATTATATCATATTAATTTTTATTAAAAATATAAATTTATGAACATACACTATTGTAAATGAAACCCTAAACAAATTATTATACCATATTAACTTTTAATAAAAAATATAATTTTATAAGCAGACACTATTACAAGTTAAGAATGCAAACTCTATTTTTTTAAAATTTAACTCGCTTTCAATTGACACATATTATTGTTATGTTATTGACACATTAAGGTTATAAAATTATAAGGTTAATACCAAATTCCATTCATATTTGGTCTATATAACACCAAATCAAACCAATAAATTTGTTTTTCAGTTTTAATAATAAAATTAGTATTTTTTATTTAAGTTTGCATGTTGGTGTGTGTTTGCAAGGAATCACTTTTGCTTCCATCTAAGACTTCAAAGTGTATTTTTGGTAGCATCTCATTGAGGCTCTCCAAATCTATTAAATGGTATTTATAAATCTAGGTTAATTTCTATGCTGAAAAAACTATTGTTCTAATAGATTAATAATTTTGCTATTATTTTTTCCTTAATTTAGACTATGACTATAGATTGGGAGAAGAAGCGATATTTTTTAGAGATGCCAATTACACTGTAACAAGGTTAAGTGACAATATTTTTTTATAAATTTAACTATATATAACTAAAATAAAAATAGAGCTATGCTTATGTGTGTAAACTAAATCAAATTGTCATATGAGTCATGGATATATGTACAATTATTTGTATTAAATTAAAATCAAGGATTTATATGGGTGATGTTCAATAATAAATTTTTTTAGATTCATTCGAACTAGACATGTCATATAATGAAATGCCAAAACTTAAAAGTTTTCTGAGTGAATCTTATTATGGATGAGTTTAGAATGAACATAGATTTGTAAGGTAACTCCTAGTATGCATGGCTATTACTATAAATGATAAACAAAAGCAATATACATGGTTGTCATGTGAAAAGTTCTATGTACCAGATAAAATGTGTGTAACAAAAAAAATTTGAATCAAAACAAGAAACTTGATTTAAAAACTAATAATTTAAATACTATATTAATTATTCTTATGATTTTTTCATATATTTATTTCATATTTAAAGTTAATGGTTAACTAGCATGTGTATCTTAGATAAATATATGTAAAAGATACTGAGAGATATCATTCTAAAGATGCCCTATTCCATTTACTTCAAAAATAAAAAATTATATATACACCTAGAGATTTATATTGCTCAACATCTTTTACATAAATTTATCTAAGATATGTATACTAGTTATATTGATAGGAGTAATCTACAATATGAGTTGATATTAGTAATAATGTGTAAACGTGTAATATTTAAATAAAAATACACAACCTTCAATTCATATGACTATTTAATAGTCATGAATATTTATTTTTAATTTCTTAGAGAAGGCGATTTTAAAATTGTTATAAATTCGTCATAAATTTGAGTTTGGAGGTGTTTTTCCTTGGAAAAATCTATTAATTCCATGCAGTGTTGCATCAATATGAAGGCCATGTATCACTGTTCAACAATAATTTTGAAGAAAATTTAATGGAGTCATTAATCAATCTATAACCCTTCAAATAATGGTATTATGTAGAAAATCTAAAATATAAACTTTGAGATTGATACATCTCAATATTTTTAGGATAAATAAACTTAAAATATTTATAATAATTTTAAAATTGTACAAATCTTAAAATTAATTCTAAAGTTAAAATTTCTATCTAATATATTAGTATCTAATAATATTTGTAATAATGTTTAGTTATGCATTGGAATCAAGTCATTATCTACAATAAAATATTATTTCACGACATATTTTTTAAAATTAAGTGTAAAATTGTTCATAGTTAAATTGATTCAAATATAAGATCGTAAAGAAATTGTGGATAAACTAAAATCTAAAAAATTAAAATCTTAAAAATTGTAGAAAAGTTAAAAATATGAGAATTCTAAGGAGCCTCCCTTTAGGTAGAGCCTTTCGACACCCCCTCAATGAAAGGGGAACCTTTAAAAGTAATCGATATCATGGTAGGTCAATTTTTATTTATTTATTGAAAAACACTTTTCTATTAATTTACAAGAGAAACTAATAGTATAATGCTAGTCATACAAAAAATTGGTGGAAAAGTCACACATCAAATACCAGACCCAGATATAAAAGGCTTTGAGATAAACTAAAGTACAAAATGTCTAGCCACAAGTGGCCGATAACCACAATTAAATTAACTCAAGTGCCTCTCAATTAAAAAAAGATAGTATAACATAATAAATATCAAGGAAGAAACTAAGCTGCAATTATAAAAATGGTGACTAGAGGAGGAGGTGGAGGTGAAGGGTCCTGAGACATCCCTCCCCAGCCATCCTGAGCTGGGGGATCTTCATCCAGAAGGAGGGGGTCTCAACCATCAACTTGCTAGTTAGTATCAACATCATTCTGTAAATGTTGATGGGAGGGAGAGATACTCTTGGAGGAGATGGCTAGTGAGAACAAGGAGAGGAGATCCTCTAACTTTGATACCTCTATATGTGAGAGTAATGACATCTCCCCCCACACTTACGATCCCCAGGAAGAGAGTGGCAAGGTGGGGGATCAGGTGGCTCATGACTGAATACACAAGGAACATTCCCCCAGCGTTCTAGGAAAACCTATAGGTAATGAAGCTCTATTCAAACCTTGTCCATTTGACTCAAAATATAGAGGGTAATGTTAGCAATCATAAAAAATTTGTCATTTACAAAAAAAATCCATAATCTCATTATTAAAACATCTTTGATTTCTATATTTCCAAATATAAAATAAAACATTGGTATAAAAAATCTATTAGAATATGTTGTATCTTGTAGATAAAAGGGCAGAGTCCCCCAAGAGATTCATTTTTGAGGTGATCATCTCAGGTCTAAAGGATTTGAAAAGGGTATGAATCCATTTCCAGGATGACTAAGCATGTGGGCAAAACCAAAAGAGGTGCTTGATGGTTTTTGGATGTTGATAAGATAATCAAGTGGGATTAAGAACCCTCATGTTCTTGAGCCAATTTCCCAAGGGAAAACCTTGGTAGAGAATACACTAAAGGAAGTGAGCCTTTTTGGGTTCAATAGAAGCCACCCAAATGTGATTAACCCTCCTTGCCCAAACTCGATGAAGGGATTAGGGAGACAATCAGTGATTAAGAGCCTCTGTGTCAGTATGTTGAGGAGGTAATAAATTATGTTCCAGTCGAGGAGAATAGTGGTCGAATGGCATGGTTGTAGGCTAAGACCAATCCTTCCACCATGGTGTGGGAGAGGAAACTCTGATCTTGTGTAAGTACTCATAAGGTATAGAACTCTAAATTTCAGCATTAGACTTTGCATCTTCCTTATTAAACTAGAATTTGGCCTTTATAATAGACCAAGGAAGCCAATCCCTAGAGACCTTATATAATAGACCACCAATCATGAGAATACCCTTTTTAAATAACCTTAAGTTTTTTTATCCAAGGGGCCATGGAAAAGGGGACATTGTGAAAGTTCAGTTTAGGAGACCACCATAATGGTTGAGAGTTTAGATAAAGATCACTTTTAAATCCCTCCCCCAACCAAATAAGGTGAGGTTTGAGATTTTCCCAGGCCTTCCATATACTCTACATGACAAATGAACCCCCTAATTTAATAGACATTGTCAAAATAAGCACACTGTGAAATCATATGCCTTGCCAAGATTTTATACTAGAGGGCATCCTTAAGAAATGAAGTGTTGTAGTAAAATTTTCCAAGCTTCATCACCTTCCAGGATTTGAATGATCTATTTGGCCCCAATAGCAATGCCCTAATGATTTATGTCAATAAGCCCCAACCCACTAGCTTCTTTAAGGTCATTGACATTGATAGGTCTATCACAAGAAAATCCCTGAGATTTTGAGAGCTTACAGGGGTCTACATCAAGGTTTTGGGAGAAAGAAGCCTCACAAACATGTCATGAATGTTTTACCACAAAGACACCATGGTAGTGCTATAAAAAATATTGGAGGATATATGAAATCATGGTAAGCTTGTCTAAAGTGTCAAGGAACCTAGAACAATAAACATGCTCTGATGCCTACTTAGTCAGGATCTTGCTCTACCAATTAGAGCACATATGATTACTTCTTGTATTAGCAACTAAACACGAAACTTAACCAGAATCAATAAGTAACTAGAAATATGAAACAACACAGGAATATGAGAGACAATACACAATTGTATTAATAATCACTCAGAAGAATATACAATAAGGAAGATGCCACTTCTTCCTCCACCTCAAAGGTTAGCCACGCCTCAAGACCTTCTTCCCTCTCTCTCTCGGTCCCAACAGTCAACTCCAATACAGAATTGATGTCCACCTCTCCAACCAGTCAGTAACACGCTGCCAGTTCACCAAGTACACAACCGTACTCCAAGTAGATCTCCTGCTCTCTGCTGCTACCTGCAAATCACTAGACCTTACTCACCATGCAGATATCTCTACACCCCTGAAGAACCCTTGTCCTTGCCTCACCAAGTCCTTATGATTCTTCAACCAGTACCCCGGTGGATCAGCTCCTTGACCTTGCAGACCTTGCAACTCTCCCTGATCATACACACTCAACACCCCTTTGGAACTAGGAGGAGCTACACTAGCTCTCTCTAAAAGCTCTATGGCTTTCTAGCACACTTTTACAATACAACTATGAGTCTCTTAAATAGATCTCATCCAAACAATAATTAGACATCTAATACAATAATTAAATCCGTAGCTCTCAGTCTAAAATTAGCTCTAAACATGCAAACACTTGGTTCATCAACCAACTGCCTGTAATATACTCGCAGCTTGAACCACAGGTGACCGACGTCGGTCCCTGTCTGCCTGGGGATCACCGACGCTGGCCGACTTATGACCGTCGTCGGTTGCTTCCTGTCTCCTACCTGCCATCGTCGGTTGGCCTGACCGACGCCGGTGTCTGTGACACTCCGCAACTCTTCTGCAACCTCCTCCATGTCTGCATCAGTGAAGCTTTTAGCTCCACAACCTAACATAAAGCACTTATAATGGCTTTGATTTTGTCCCCAACTTACCTTGACTAAAGGAGAGGAAAAAATTCCTTGGTCACTTTGTCTCCAACCTTCAACCAATGCATATTTTCTTGGAGTTGTGCTCCTCTGGCCTTGTAATCCTTTACAACTTGGAGCTTGTGCCTCCACATGATATCTTGAGTCTACAAATGAGAGTTTAAAGGTACAACTTTTAACTTTTGTGAAACCCTAAGGTATTCATAGTTTGTGTCACTATAAATACATTGCCTAAATATAAACACTTGTTTGCCATAAATCGACAGGAAGGCAACATTGTGGGTTATTATAGTAGACAACCACTCAATATAACCAGTGTCCCATATGGGCCTAGGGGCCAAATTTCAAATCCTAGTGATATGCTCCATAGTATTCTCATACTTGAGGTGGGCAGTGTTAAGGTAGAACTGGGAACTCTTGGATTTCACCTAAGGAAAGTCTAATGTATGTGAAATTATATGGGGTAGTGGTCAAACAAGAAAGTGTTTAGAATGACAGCCACAAGTCATCCATTGATGGGAGTGAAGAAGAAAAAGTCTTTCTCAGCTAAGAGGGCACGATCAAGGCGTTTGAGGACACAACTTTCATCCTAACAAAAATTGGACCAACTAAATTGTGAAGAGTTGGAATCACCTCATTTGTGATGATTTGGGTCAAAGAACCCAAGTTTATTTTTTAGTTAGAACCAAGCTTCCCGTTCTCCTTCACACCATATCATGGGAAGGCCACCTTCCTTGTCTTCCATAGATTCAATCATGTTAAATTCAACACACATAACCTAATGCACATCTGGAAGGGAATCAACTAACCATATCCATATTAGGGTGCGCTCCACAACATCATTAGATGTATAAAGATTACCAAGGCCAATTATGTGATTATCAAAGTCAAAAAGGGTCCAGACCACCTGATGGGTGGGGTTAGAATGCCAAGAAATGATATTTTGAGCCAATTCAAGGGATAACAGGGTCATAACTCCCCCTGACCAGACTCATGATAGGTGGCTTGACAGATGGCCCCAGGCCAGATAGTGCGAGATGCATTATGAAGCAAAAAGCCATAAATTTTGATTTCTTGCATGCAAAGAATTTTCATGTAAGCAAAATGATGACAATTATTTCTGACCATATACTTATGAGTCAGATGAGTGAGTCTTCGAATATTCCAAGAGTAAAAAATCATTAGGAAACATCTAAATTCATATCATTTCCCTCGAAGAGGTTTGAGAGGGCTACAAAATGATTGAAAGCAAAGCCTAGAATGGAAAAATATCCCAGCTTGAAGGGTTGCCTTTTAGGTGGCACATAATCCTCTTATGCAAAGGGAGAGGGACTATGTGAGTGGTGCATGATAGCCTTGTGGTTGAGGATCATAAGCCTCAGATCTGAATCCAAATCACTCACCCCTGAAAGGGTTTATGACAAATGAATCGTAAGGATGGGTGATGGCGAAGACATAAATTGAGCTATCACTTATGGCAATTGGGAGATGAGAGGTGGGGGATTATCTTGACGCAGTGTCACGGCTTTGTCGAAATGTGCTGAAGAAATTGGACCTCTTGAGGGATAGGATACAATTGGCTAAGGTCTGTTATTGCCATGGGTAATGATATTCTTCCTGTTGGACACTGTGTTCCACTTATTAAAGGATGGGGGTTTTGTCTCAGACTCAATTTTGTCTTGAATGAATGCAAGGGTGGGGAACATTAGGGCACATTCCCTAATCATGTGGTCCAAAGCCTGACACCTGAAACAAGTATTTGGAAGGTTAATATAGAGGACATGCTGAGAGAAATAGTTGTTGGCAACTTGAATATCAATGGATTCTTTAAGATCTTTGGCTAGGTCAATTTCAACATAAACCTTTTTTTGGCACTCGATTGCATAAAACTTTGGCTGATCATGGTAGATGAAGCAACCCAAAAGCTTGATAAGCTAGTCGAAAAAATTCCACATAGGTAAAGGTAAACCTAGAAACTCTACCCAAACTAAGATTTTAATCTTCTCTTGCTTAGAGACTTGAAAGTCTCTGGTCTAATGGGAAAAAACAATCAAGGTGTTGTGAATGAAGCAAGGGCCATGGTTAATAATGGATCTACGGGTTTGTGAAACAAAACAAGAAGAAACCCTTGATGAGGTTTTGGACTCCTTCTAGTTTCATCCATGGCCTTGTCAATGGTTGTGAACCCAATGCTTTGGAAGGCTCTCCAAAAGAACTCAACCCAAAAAATAAGCAACAAGGGTAGATTTTTAAAAATAATTGCAAGCTTTATCAAACTTTGGAAGGTCGAGAACCACATATAGAAGATGAGTCGTAGAGTCAAAATAAATACCTTGTGGTAAACTTTCGAAACAAACTTTCAAACTTGTTTCGGTACCATGGCTACTTTGGGTTCCGTTGGTGGTACCTACATCAAACGATGCAGGAAGATTGGAGTTGGCCATTTAATATAGGTTAAGTTAACTAACTGCGTAAGGAGCAGATGGGTAGCCTAACTCAACGTAGTAAATGTGTTGTCAATAACTCCCCCTAGATTAGACAGATCAATGGCGTGATGAGAGGCATGAGAAAATCCTAAAAGCCTGTAGAACAGGTGCTTTGTACTCTCCTCTCTCTTCTATCAGGTTGTTTGAATTAAGACACTGATTTTGAACTTAATCCTCTCTTAAAGATGTTTGTATGCCACCAAATCAAAGAACTTTATGGGAGATAATACCCTTTTTTTTTTAAAGGAGATAATATACTTTCTAATATACTAATTATTAATCTAGTAAAAAATCTATTATAGAAAGAATAATTTTTTACACTTATTCTAAAATAAAGAGAGTATTTTTTATTGGTTAGGGTAAAACATTTTTCAGAATGTATTTTTATTATTAGAAATCATAAAATTATTTGAATAATCTCTTATATATCATATATTGTGTATTATTTGTATTAATATGATATTTTTGAATTAGTTATATTAATATGATATTTTTTTGAGCAAGTTTGTCGATAGGAAAAAATGTTATAAAATTGTTTTGGAAGAAAATAAGGTATTTTTATTATAATAAAAATAAAGAGTGAGGGTTATGATTACACATTTTAAGTGTGAATAATTTTTTAACATAATAAATAATTTTGTGTTTAATTTTTTATTTAATAATATTTTTAACAATAATAAATTAAATTTAAAAAAACACATATAAAAATAAAAAATATATAAAAAACACGTGAATGGCATGAATACCCAAAAACTGACGTCAAATTAGTTGATAGAAAAAGTTATAATTAATGAAAACGACCCACAAAAAAAGAAAGGCGCAAAACATGCAATCTTTGTGACATGTATACGAAAAAGAAAATTAATAATTTTTACCATTCGTTTAACCGCTGAAAATACAATAGAGGAGATTTAGCGTTAAAATGTGAAAAGCTACTTACTTCAAACAAACGAACGATCGAGATTTGGGAACATTATATTAGTGGTATTAAAAAATTAAATGAAGTAAGATATCACTATATTAGTGTTTTATTTTTATTTAGTGTTGGGTGAATATGATTTCTTGTTTCGAATTTTTTTACCTCTCTATACTACATTTGTTTACGTTAATGTTGGAGTGCAAAGCTAAAATAAATTCTTAAATTAGTATATTTAGTTTGAATTTAAAACATATAAAAGTAATTTAATTTTATCAATTTTAATAAAAATATTATTATAATTATATAAACAAATAAAAAATTAAATATAATTGATTAATTTTAAAGTATTATAAATTATATATAATTTAAAATAAATAAATTGTGAGGCACATAAACATTTCTTTATTATTTAATTAGCGTAGTTATCTTGAATAAATTTATGTAAAAGATGTTGAGATCATTATTGAGGTGTTGATTCTCCTTATGTCACAAATTCGATATAATTTAGGCATCTCTAGAATGATATCTGTCTATATCTTTTACATAAATTTATTCAAAATAAATATATTAATTTGTATCTAATTTTTATATGATTTATAATTTGTAATATATATTCACAAAATATGAAATAAGGTCAATGGTCACATGATTTGTGTAGAGTACGATACCCAATTGATTTTTTACAAAACCTTGCTTTACTAAAATAAAAAATTACCCAAATGAACAGAACTATGCAAGCGCTGCAGAGGCAAGTAGAATAATTAACCATAATTATTGTAAATCAAAGACAAAGGAGAGCAAAAGATGAAACAAATGAAGAAATAGATCTTGAAAATGAAATTCAACAAGAGGAGGAACAACACAAAAAAGCACCATCAACGGAAGAGAGGATGGTTAGGGTTTTAGAAGGAAGGAATCAAGGAATCAAGGTTGATATTCCAGATTCTAGAAGAATTTTAAAACCTGAGAAGTTGATAGATTGGATGAATAGCATAGAGAAGTTTTTCAAATGGAAAACTATGCTGATTAGAGTTAAAACTCTTAAACTAAGGGATTGGTGTCTCCTTAGGATTGATGCCCTTAAACATTATAACCAGTGAGGTTCCTTATTATGAGGTTGGATTAAAACAGTAGATTCTAGTAGCTATTCTCATGGTGGTTTTTTTCATAGTGGGTTTTCCACGATATCTTGTGTTATGTGTTTTTGTGTATTTGAGATCTCTGCATATAGTCTTAATCTACATTAAAAGGGTTTGAAAAAGACTAAGTTAATTAATACACTGATTCACCCCCCCTCTCAATATCTAGTTGTGTTTCAACAATTGTTATCAGAACTCAGGTTCCTTTGAAGAAGCTTAATTAGCTCAGGTAGATCTTGGAACAATGAACACAAATGGGTAGTTAAGAAGGATCTTCATCAAACAAAGCACCTCTCTTTGAAGGATCAAACTATGCATTATGGAGTATAAGAATGGAATCATATTTATCCTCATTAGGGTTTGATGTATGGATGTCTATGGTAAATTGATATACAACCCCTACTATAAATCCTACTGATTGGGCTGCCAAGAAGGCATATGAGAGTAATGCCGAGGCAAAGAATGTTATTTTTTGTGGATTGTCAAACTCAGAGTTTGTCAAAGCGATGCATTATTAAAATGCACAAGATATCTAGAACAAATTGAAGAGCATCTATGAAGAAGATGAAAAGGTAAAGCAGGCCAGACTATAAACTTACAAAGGCAAGTTTCAGAGCCTTAAAATGAATGAGGAAGAGAAATTTATAGACTATCTCCTTAGAGTGGATGAAATTGTCAATGCAATAAGAGGCCTTGGAGAAGAAATGAAAGAATCAATCATTGTCAAAAATATTTTAAAATCTTTTCCATCAAGATATGATTCTAAAATATCAACAATAGAGGAAGCAAGAGATCTAGATAAACTCACTATTGATGAGTTACATGGAACCTTCACTGCGTATGAGATGAGAATGAAAGAAATAGACAATTTTAAGAGAGAAGTTACATTCAAAGTAGTCAAGCAAGTAAAGACATAAGCACTTACATTTGGATCTGAGGAGATTGATGAAAAAGAAGCCAAATTTGTTAGAAGGTTAAAGAGAGGATCTTGAAAGTACAGAGGTAAGTTACCCTTCAAATGCTTTAACTGTGGTGAAGTAGGACATTTTGCTACTAAATGCCCTCATAATAAAAAAGATAACTTTGAACAAATAGAGAGTAGCAAAAAGGTGAAACCCTAATATCCCAAGAAGAAGAACGTCTTCAAAAATAAGAAAGGTCTACACACAAAAGAAGATAGTGACTCAATGGATGAAAGTGATAGTTCTAATGATGATCATAAATGTGCTTTTGTGGCTAAGCCAAAGGATGCCTTATTCATGATAATAGAATCAACTTCTGTGGATCAAGAAGAAGTTGAAGACTCAAATGAAGAAGAAGAAAGAAAAGTGGATCTAGAGTGTGAAATCATCTGTGCTTTAGAGGAAATTAATAAGCTAGAAAAAGAGAGTTCAAAAAAGAAGCTTGGACAAAAGGAAATTAAGAAATGTCCAAAAGTCTTGAGAAATCTGATTAGATGGTAATTAGCCTAAAGACACAAGTTTAAGAGGCTAAAATAATATAATATGTAGTCAAACTTAAACTATAATCTAAATTTGATGAGTGCATGAAGTTAGAAACAAAGATAGTGGCTTTGAAAAAAGATCTTGAAAAGGCTAATGGTCAACTAGACAAAAGTTTGACGTTGATAGAAAGATCAAACATTCTTGATGAATTGATCAACTCTCAAAATCCCTCAAAAGAGAGATCAAGTCTTGGTTATGAAAAGGAAAAGAGTTCCACTACAAGTACATCTACTAACCTATATGAAAATTTTAAAGCAGAAGGAGAATCAAGAGTAAAGAAAGAGAAAACTTGTAAGGACACATAGATAAACTCAAACATAATTATTTTGAAGAAAGATGAACTTGAAAAAAAGCTTGAAGAGAAGAATACAAAGGTAACTGATGCAAATGGATACATGAAAGTGAGAGACTTGAATAAGTCAGAATTTAGAAGAGTTCCTTATACTGTACCAAGAAATGCTATGACCAGGTATTCCTCATCTTTCTATGGTTATTATTATACCTATACTCAGTTTGGTCATATGACTATTGATTGTAGAGTTGTACCTAAAAGGAGAAATAATTTTGTAAATATAAACTCATTTTCTCCTTTTTTAGATACAAATGTAATATGCTATAATTGCAATAACTTTGGTCACATAGCTAAACAATGTAGAACTAGATTTGTAAAATCAAAAGTACATAGTGTAAAGAAAAACATGCCTCCCAATGTGAAAAAAGGTTTAAAAGTTTTTGAAAAAGATAAAAAGAAGACATATGAGAAATCCAATGAAGTGTGAAAAGTGAAAAATCAATCTATGATTGCTCAAACAACACTCCATGCCAAGGACTGGAATTTGCAGGTGATAGATAGTGGTTTCTCAAGGCATATGACTAGTGACAAGAAAAAGTTCATCAAATTGAGAAAATGCAAGGAAAGATTTATCAACTTGGGAGACAACACAATAGTAAAGATCAAAGGTAAATGAATCTTGAATATAGATGGTAAACTGTCTACACATGATGTCCTTTATGTTGAGAAATTGAAGCATAATCTGCTAAGTGTCAGAAAAATGTGTGACAATGGATATAAGGTCATATTTGATGTAGAAGGCTGACAATTAAATAGATAAGACAGAATATTTTCATAGGGGAAAAGGACTGAAAGCAACATCTGCAATCTTGTTGAATTGAATGGTAATAGTTTCCTGATAGGAAAGATTGATGAGAGTTGGTTATGACATAAAAGGATGGGTCATGTTAACTTTGATAAGCTAGTCAAAATAATCATAAGTGTGTCAAACACATGCCCAAAATAACCAAACTTGCAGACACTACTTGCAAGGAATGTCAAATAGGTAAGCAAACAAGGGTCAAATTTCAAATGAAGGAGTATACAACTACAAAGCTTTTAGAGTTAGTTCATACTAATCTTTATGGTTCTATTGAGATAAGAGGATCTAAAGGAGAAAGATACTTCATGTTATTTGTAGATTAATACTCAAGAATGACATGGGTAACCTTTTTGAAGGATAAGTCTCAAGAATTTGAAAGATTCAAGATCTTTAGATCCATGGTAGAGAATGAGATTGGATGAAAGATCAAATGCTTAAGATCTGATAAAGGTAGATAATTCACCTCAAATGAGTTCATAGAGTATTTTGAAAATCATGGGAACAAAAAGCATTACTCTACTACAAGGACTCCACAACAGAATGGAGTTGTTGAGAGAAAGAACATGACCGTCAAGAAGATGGCTAAAATAATGCTAAAAGAGGCTAAGTTATCTAATGGATATTGGAGAGAATCAGTCCAAATAGTAGTATACATCTTGGATAAAGTTCAACTGAGGGTAAATAATTATAAAACTCCCTATGAGCTATGGTATGGAATGCTTGCCTCTGTTAAGTCCTTCAGAGTGTTTGGAAGCAAATGCAACATCAAGAGAAAAGAGGATAAATTGGGAAGCTTTGAATCAAGATGTGATAAATGAATATTTATTGGTTATTACACTCAAAGCAAGGCCTATGTATGTTACAATAAAAGGCTACACAATATTGTAAGATTATAAATGTCAAGGTTGAAGAAGGACTGGAACATATTGAATCTGACAAGGAAATCAGTATTAAAGAATCAAATCTTGGAGAAGAAGTAGATAATGAAGAAGCTAAGGAAATGAATGAAAAGACACCTCCAAGATTTGTTCAAAAGGATCATCTTAAAGCGTAGATTATTGGCAATAAGAATGAAGGAGCTTAGACAAGGAGAAGAGCTGTAATGAATCAAGAACAAGTAAGTTTTGATCTAATGTCTAAAATTGAGCTTAAGAGCTATATTGAAGCTAGTAAGGATGACAATTGGATAAAATCCATGGAAGAAGAATTGAGCCAAATTGAAAGAAAAGAACAAAACTTGGAAATTAGTTATGAGACCTACAAATAAGAATGTGATAGGTACACAATGGGTCTATATAAACAAGCTCAATGAGGATGGAGCTATTATAATAAATAAAGATAGATTGGTGTGTAAAAGATATGCACAAGTTGAGGGCATAGATTTTGAGGAAACATTTTCTCTAGTTGCTAGATTAGAAGCTATAAAAATGTTCCTTGTATTCTCTGTTTATTAGAAGTTCAAAGTTTATCAAATAGATGTTAAGTTAGCTTTCTTGAATGGGAACCTAGAAGAGAAAGTCTATATTAAACAACCAAAAGGTTTTTAGTTGTTAGAGGAAGAAAATTATGTGTACAGATTAAAGAAAGCTCTGTATGGTTTAAAATAGGCACCTAGATCATGGTATTTAAGATCAGACCAATACTTACAATAACAAGGTTTTAATAAAGGATGTGCAGATAGTAATTTTTACTTTAAATCAAAAGGTGAGCATATGTTGATTGTTGTTTATATGTATATGACATCATATTTGGTGGTATCAATAAAAAAATGTGCAAAGAATTTGCTACACAAATGCAAAGTGAATTTGAGATGTCTATGCTATGAGAAATATCTTTCTTTCTTGGTCTATAAATAGCACAATATGATGAAGGGATATTTATATCCTAAACCAAGTATGTAAAGGAAGTTCTCAAGAAGTTTGAAATGGAAGATAAAAAAATGGTTAGTACTCCCATGATAACTAGATGTAAGTTTAACAAAAAGGATGAGTCCCTTGATGCAAATTAGACTATGTAAAAATCAATGATAGGTAGTTTGTTATACCTAACTACATCAAGATCAGATATCATGCAAGCAATGTGTATGGTTGAAAGATTTCAAGCTAATCCTAAAGAGTCACATGTTAATGCAGTGAAAAGGATCTTTAGATATATCAAGAGCACAATTGACTATGGGTTATGGTATCCTACAAGTGAAGATTTCACTTTGACATCATATATAGATTCTGATTGGGTAAGAAGTGTGGATGACATAAGAAGCACTAGTGGTGGTGAATTTTCCCTTGGAAATATACTTGTATCATGGCTAAGCAAAAATCAAAAGTCAGTTACTCTTTCCACAATAGAATAAGAATATGTAGCAGCAATGACCTGTTGCACTCAAATCTTATGGATAAAAAAAATACTCAAGGACATCAAGGTAGAGTAAAAGGCACATATCTTTATTCTTTGTGATAATTCAAGTGCTATAAATATATCAAAGAATCTAGTGATGCATTCAAGAACCAAACACATATCAATCAAGTATCAATTTTTGAGAGAAAAAGGTTATAGATCAGGAGGTCACAATGGAATATGTGCTAACTAAGGATCAAATGTAGACATATTCACCAAATCTCTTCCCAAGGAACAATTTGAATATCTAAGATAGAAGTTGGGAGTGGTGGCTCCTACACCACATCAATATATCCTAGTGATAGGGCATGAGCCTAAGGGGAGTCTCAAAGAAGCTTTGTTCATCCCTAAAAGAAGAGAGAAAAGGCAACTTAGGTATGCATATATTTGTAAAGTTCCAATGAGTTAATGGTTGCAGATTCTTGGATAAAATAATTTATATGATAAATGGGGAGAAACATTTGGATAAATAGTTAGAAAGAGTCCCTTTGCCATTGATGTCAAAGGGGGAGAAAGTGTGCAAATGCTCTTTGTGGTAGTATAAGAGCAAAATTCTCTCTACACAACTTTTGAGAAAAACCACAAATGTCAAAGAAGATACAGATCAAGTGTCCAAGTTGAGTATTAGAAAAATGTGCCATTGACTAAGGGGGAGAAAGTTTGGTATGATTAGCCTTAGTTTAATTTCATCAAAAACCAATGCAAGTAATGCATAAGAATGAGCAAAGTATTAGAAGATCAGAGCATTTAGTTTGCCATCAATAATAAAGGGACATTATTGTTGAAAATATTGATTGTCATTGATGTCAAAAGGGACATTATGAGCATGTCATTGATCTTCAAGGCTAAATATTGTGATTAGAGGATATGTAAAGGATCTTATTAGAGGTCAAGGATGTTTGGAATGCTTATGTGCATGAATGAAATTCATCTGGTTCTTCATATTGATCATCTAGACATTTTGGGTCTATGATAGGAAAATATGAGAAGGCATTTTGCTGATGTCACCATTACCATGTGTGAATGAGTATGGGGGAGATGGTCACATGGTTGTGATCTCACTAGTCCCTAGTTGTTATATGCCAGTTTTGAAGACATTTAATGAAACACAATTGAATATATGGGGATGCAAAGTTGGCTACTCATACAAAATCTACTAAGTTTCTATACTTAGCCAAATTTGTAAAAGGGTTCAACAGAGCGAAGTAAGCATATTGATGAGGTCAAGGTTCACAAATATAGAGGTGCCAAGGTAAAATGATCATATGGGTCTATTCATTTTTGTGCCTAAATTATATGCACTGAATCCTAGGTCACATGATATAGCATGATAAAAGATATGCTTGAGTAAAGTTGGGTTCCCAGTGATTTTGATAGTGTTTTCCAACACAGTCAAATTTGTAGATTGTAATAAATAGATGAACAAGCATTTTTATGATGTCATATCTTACACATATGAAGGATTCAAGAGAAAATGGTATATGGATGGAATCCCCTATATAAGAGGATCATATGCACTAAATTATAGGTCATCTGACTATGTGTGACAAGAGTTATGCAAGGACAAAGTTAGCCTTCCAAGCAAGTTCGAGGCATAACTAGCTCTGTGATAGAATAAGCTCAGTGAGTAGATTAATGGCATTATATCTTGTATGCATGAAGGATTTAGAAAAAATTGAGCGTATGGGTTTATTAACTTTTATGCCTAGTTTATATGGTCCAAATTTTAAACCAGTCGATTGAGCGAAATAGAATATATGAAGGTGCAAAGTTAGCCTTCTAGGCTTAATTAAGATTGTCTCCATACTTAGATAAATCTGCTCAAGATAAAGTTTGAGCAAGTCTCAAAGAGATAAATGGAGCGCGTTAGCTCCAAGATGCCAGGATGAAGTGAGATAAAGATAGGTGGTTGAAGTTTAAAGCTTGATCAATAAATCTTGATTATTCATGCATTGAAGAATTAATGAAGCATAAGCAAAGTCAATTTTTCAAAGGGAGCTCTGCTCATGACATGAAGCATGAAGCTTGCATAGTGAATCTATGATGTGGATTAAAGTTAAATTATAAACGAGCAATGTGAGGATGCCAATTGTCTCAATAGTGAGAACTAATAGTAATGTGCATAAGGCATACACTAATGCCAAGTATCACATTCTCAAGAGCTAAGTAGAGTTAAAGATTGAGCTAGTTATAAGATCTGATAATGAGTAGATGATCGTATAAAGGAGATCCAATAGATTGAGTGGAATCAAAAGGAATAAAGTACTTGAAGTTTATCGACATAGTGGCAAGTTAAAGATCAAGCAAGTCTGAGAAGATCGATGGAGCAAAATAAATCCAAAAATACAAGAAGAAACGAGATGGGATAAAGAGCTCAACATTTAACGACTAGATAGAATTAAGGATCATGCATCTTCAGAGATTGAATGACATGTGGAAGCTTGGATTAGGAAGATCGATAGACGCATTTTAAAGTTGACAAATCTAAAGTTTGGAAGCGTACAAAGATCAAATGGATATCATGAGATTATCAGAATGTGAATGAATAGATGCATTTTAAAGCTGAGTTATTTGAATATGGACCATCAAATTTTGGCACCAAACATAAGATCAATGATCGATATTTAAAGTTATGTTCAATCTAATGGTTAGATGTAGGAACATGCAATTAATCCCTAAATCATGACACAAAAAATGAGATTGATCAATTTAATCGATCAAATATATGTAAATGTGCATGTGCATCAAATATAAAGTCTAAAAAATGCTATAGATAGTAATGAGACCAAGAATCATGGCAGTGATGCATGAATTTGAGATGGAGATAACTCACAGTTTAAGTGATAATTAACTGAGTCTAGAACAAAGTGTGATGTGTTACAGTTTGAGTGTGAACACATAGAAGATACAGAAACCTAGATCAAAATCTTATATATATGACATCTAGGATAATAACAAAAGCTGCTGGAGCTATTGATATTGAGAAGAGTTGAATAGAGAGATAGAGGAAGAGAAATGAAGTGTGTCAAATAGAGATAATTATAGACACAAAGACAGAGGGGTAGAGAGGAAAAAAGACACAAATAGATTATGTGTAGAGCATGAATAGTTTCAAATTAGACCTATAATAGAGAACATAAGGATTGGATTCCTTTATGAAACTATGTTGTAATCTAGAGTTGTAGCTCCATAAAAAAATTTGATAGGTTGGTGCATCAGATGAGTTGAGTGGGTGACTAGATTAGGAAGTGGGTGCTTCCTTAGAGTTTAAGCTCCTAAACTAGGGGATTGGTGTCTCCTTAGGGTTGGTGCCCTTAAAAATTGTAACAAACAAGGTTCTTTATTATGACACTGTATTAGATTGGTATATTCTTGCATCTATTCTCATGGTGGTTTTTCCCATATTGGATTTTCCATAATATATCTTGTGTTATGTATTTTTATGTGTTTGATATCTCTGCATATAGTCTTATTCTACATTAAAAGGTTTTTAAAGAGGCTAAATTAATTAATATACTGATTCACCCCCACCCTCCCTCTCAGTATCTAGTTGAGTTCCAACACTAATTAAGAGATTTTTTAAAGTTGTTCAATTTGTACCCATTGATGGTGAGGTATGAAAATTCATCATAAATCAAATTTTGCACTGTTGAAGGAAAGAATTAGGTGAAACCCAAACCTTTAAGTAAAGTGAGAATAAAGAGTGGCTCTATCTAATTATAAACCAATTAAAAATCAAGTTTTAGAAATATGGTGTCTAAATAGAGGGTTGACCACATTTAATTTCTTACAAAACTAAAATTAAATTATCCACTATGTTCTTTTTATTAACTATGTTTGATAAAGTATAATGATTGTAGGTAGAATATGGTAGAGGTGATTCACCTAGGCCTTGGGAATGATTTTATAAGAAACATTCAAAAGGATGATTGGGTGCCAACTAGGAAAAATGTTTGGGTCACTAGACTTAGAGATGAATTTAATATTTCCTTTATTGATGATATGTCTTAATGAGTTATTTTTCATGGCTTCTTTTTAAACTCGTAATAAGTCAAGACCTAAAAATTTCCTTGTCATTTTACATAATTCATCAAGAAAGTCATCAATCCTTGGTGCTTTATCATTGGCCATGTATTACATTATGTTAAAGATATCAAGATAAAAAGGAACATCACAAATATTTTAGTTTAAAAGGCTTGGATTTTTAGGTACCACTTTTGAAAATTAATTTAAACATGTTATCTTTCCATCAAATCTTCTATGTTTGAAACATAAATTTATATTAGTTTAGAAAAGTTGAGGATATTTCAATTAGATTGGTGAGGTGATTTTTAGAAAGCTTGATGTCCTTGATTTTATACTTGGATTTTTTGTCCCTAAGATTTGTGATTTCAAGGATGTTCACCAATATTAAACCATTGAAAACAGGCCCTAATTTTTGACCCTCATGTTGCATGGCTATACAAAAAAATCAGTGTGCTTGAGATAAGTAGCCATGGCTTGCATCCATGAATCAAGATGGTTATAATTAAAGATGGAGTAAATTATTTGTATTCTTTGAGAAGAGGTCCATTGTCCCACTTCCAAACTTATGCAATATACTTGTTTTAATGGTGGAGGAAGATGAAAATGTGTTTGATTTCCTCATCTAACTACTCAATGCAAATGGTAATGTGTAGTAAACATGGATCCAATTTTCATACTCTATTGATTATTCCAATAGTGCCCCTATGGATGATAAGGGACATGTTTATAAATAATTGATTACATGGAAATTTAAAATGGTCATCACCCCACTCCACTCTAAAATTTGTATGACTATTATAAAATAATAATAATAATTTATGGATGGAATATGATAACTTGTCCATTATAAACTAAGAAGGCTAATAGATGCTTCTCATAAAGCATGACACAATCTAATTGTTTCAGCACCCTATTAATGTCAAAATGATAAATGGATAAAGTGAATAATAGAATATTATTTAATGCAAACTACCAAAATATTGGATCCTATAATCCCCATTAACATTTAAAATAATCAATGTTCATGTTATCCTAGACACCATATCATTGAAAGGGAACCAATTTTATGGAAAATTTTAGATTAGATAATTTAAAATATAATATCCACAATGTTAATTTCAATTCTAAATATGCATTTGGAAAATTTTCATTATCTACTCATTTTGATATGGTATAGAAACCAATGTTGCTAAAAGGAAACTAAAATAATCATTATCATCATTGTTGTCAATGACACATTTTTACATACTAAAAATGAATATGCTTAAAATAATAAAATAAATAGGGAAGGAATAAAGGTGAAAAAATGTTGGGGAAATAAACAAGAAGACAAAGCATTAGGGTATATGATAGATTATACTAGTGAAGTTTATCCCATCATACGGTGGGAGTTGTAGTAAACACAACTTAAAAACAAGGGTATGTTCTTAAATATACTCCATTCTTGTAGAAAAAATAACTTTTGACCTTGATGTTGAGGCTTACAAAAAAATTGGAACAATTTTTGTTAATAGGTTCAAGGTAAAATCTCTCCAACCTTGTTTTGTAAAAAATATAGAAGCTATTCCATAAGTTTTTTTAAACTACGATCCTTCAAAAACACTTTGATGCTCTAAGGAAAACAATTCTTACATTCTCTAAGAGTGTTTTGGTTGGAAAATTTAAGTGTCTTTGTCCAAAACCCAAAACCATTAACTAATATATTAAAATACATTGGATATCCTTATTAAAGGGTAGATTAAGAAATTAACTATGTGTGATATGTTTTTATACCTTTTTGTTTGGGAAAAAATTCATAAGCAATCCATATTTTATGGGATCAAAAGAAATTTATCTGAAGTAGTGGTCCATTGAGTTTAGTCTAAATACAAGTATACCTAAGGTTTTCCCCATCTAAGTTAAATTTCATCACTTTAATCTTATGCTTTAGGATAATAAATCCTTCACTATTATTTTATACACTTTGGACCACTTCATTTATAGCGCTAATACAAAATGCATATTTATGTGCACTCAAAAAATTATAAAGTAGATTTAGAGAAAGGTATCCATGAATCTATTCAATGATATATATATATAGTCATATTTCAAGAACTTGCTATGAGAAATTAAATTTTAAATATAACAAATTCCATGCCTATGGCCACTTTGATAATAATTTCAAAAAGGAACAAAAATGTGCCTCTAGACTCTGACAACACTCAATAACACGCTTTCATCACAACTAAACAAATAAGATATGCTCACAAAAATAATGGTTAAAATATGCAGAGAATAAATAGGTACCTATTTCTCCTAATAAATAAAATAAGTTTGAAATATTAGGGAAAACTACTTAGAATAGATTTTATAATGGCAAATGCAAACATGTCACACTAAAATTAGTCTAAGAGAAGTGCAAAGGAAGGTAGAATAAATCAAATTAACATAGGAAACAAAAAAATTAGATCCTCAAAAGAATGAGGAAGTGGTTAGATAAGTGGTAAAATGGGATTATATAATTAAAGTCCAAATAGTAGTGTACTATAACATTTGAGCATAGAAAATATTATCATATTAATGAATGCAAGCTAATCATTCCATTATTTAATTGATTCCTTTTACTTTAATCATGCATATAGCTCAATCCATATAATTTTATTATTATTTAATTTCAATAATCAAAGGAGTCTTAAGGAATAATTATGGCCATACTTATTATCACACATGTTTGTAATTATAAATAAATAGGAACAAACAATAATAAAAGAGTTTTTTAGAATTAAATGACTTTCATACTAATCACTTATTTTATAGGAATTATAAATCGTTCAAATGGTCTAAATGTAATTTAATTAGCATCCTCAATTCATAATTTAACCTTACCATTATGTAATAATTAAATATCATAGTTTAATATTTTTAT
The DNA here is from genome assembly GCA_037957365.1 of Torreya grandis. Classification (NCBI taxonomy): domain Eukaryota; kingdom Viridiplantae; phylum Streptophyta; class Pinopsida; order Cupressales; family Taxaceae; genus Torreya; species Torreya grandis. The sequence goes on along the minus strand of JARHVA010005276.1, from coordinate 373,213 downwards.
CAAAGTAAGGTAGAGATAAAGTTAGAATGCATGCATCATATTTCAAGATGCATGTACACACGTGTAGTTGTTAGGTTGGTCACAACATAGTCACAAAGATACTAGTGAGGAGATATATTTCATACCATCATACATACAACCACTGTCACAACATATTCATAGAGTTCATAAGGTGGTATTGAGGAATCCTTTTATTTCTCAAACCATCGAGCCATATTGAATTCATTTGAAGTCCATTAAGTTGAATCCACAATATGATATGTTATATCTTTCCATTATGAAATTCATGATAAAATATCTATCATAGTCCATATTTGATTGGTTCATTTACTTAACCCAATTGAATAATGTGTATCCAATAAGAGAATATCTAATTCAACTAACCACTACCTTATAGTGATATTACAGTCTTCTACCAAACATAGTTTGGTCCCAATATCCTCTTTTTTCTTTGGTAGACCTGCTAGCCAAACTAGTTGAAAAAAAAATTCATTTTGAACTAGTTGAACAACCCTTTCTTCCACAGGTTACCTTCTATTTAAAAATTCTTTGTTTCTCAGTAGTGTTATGGTTGCCATTAAATTTTGAACCACTTTTTGTAATTTAGAAGTCACGTTGATTTGAGTCATAGTGATCCCCATATTGTTATGACTTGAATATTTATTATGGTTGATCCCTTATTCATTTCATTTACTTCTTGGTAGGGTTGATCA